>JAVYIG010005180.1:0-142885 GCA_035222895.1 Strongylocentrotus droebachiensis
GCCTACCTCTTCCTGCCAATTTGTTACTCATAGCCATGTTCTGCATACCAGTGGACAATGCAGCCATTGAATCACTCTTACTAGCACTTGAGGTGTCACCCCTAGAGTTCAGTTTTTGCTTTCCTCTGGCCGATGTCAGATCCACATCGCTTGATTCGGAGGCATCGCTTTTCTTCCCGCTGGTAGGGCGGACCTTGACAACTCTGCGTGACTTTCCCCCTGAGTTCTCCCTGGGTGGGTGAGGATGTCTGGCGGGGTCCTCCCTGATTACAGATGCTGACCAAGTGTTACTCCCAGCTAAGGTACCTTGGGATAAAAAATAGTTATAAAACATACAGTGAGGTTTCAGCAAAGATAAATGATTAGGACTCTTTTTATAAAGCAATGAGCAGTCTGACTTTGTCAGAAAGGGAACACAATCTGCTATAACACCTTTTGGTTCTACATTTTCCATTAAACGTGGAACGAGAGAGATTCAACATTAACATTTTGTACATAAAATCTCTAAAATCTATTTCACCTGGCACATATAATGGATCAACAGGTTTCTAAAGATAAGAATCTATAGATTAATGAAATAGCATACATGGGTATATGACAATAGGAAGTATGCCTTCATGTTGTTAACAATTGTGAAATGGGAATAAGGTTACATTTACAAGTTATAAATAATGTATCGACATATCAAGGGCTATAAAAGATGCAAGCTTCTATTTAGTAAGTTCTTTATGTACTCACTTTTAACATTTGATCAGGTCCCCCCCCCCCCCTCCCCCCCTCCCCCCCCCCCCCCCCCCCACTTCGATTTCCTGAAGCATAAAACTGGTGACTGGTCCAATAAACAATGCAAGTCCTACATTTACCTATCTCTTAGAAATATTAACTGTGTACTTTGGCCCTAATTGGGTCTCCCATGAATTTGATTCTAAGTATAATACAGTGTGTCTAACATTAAGACGATCAAAAGTCTTGTTAAGTCACATAAGACAACAAAGAAAGGTACCTTTATCCACTTTATCTGGATTGTCAAGCTCTGTCCCTGGGTCGGACTGCTGACGGGTGTGGCCATGTACGACTAGTTTGTTGACCTCTCCTCCTCCGATAGAGGGAGCTACACCTCTTGCGCTGGGAGGAGGATCTGAGGGAGAAATAGAATGCAAGAAATGTTCATGTTATTGTTATTTTTCGTAAGCGTCTTGTATCTATATTTGTCAAAGTCACAATAGAAATTCTCTACATCATCTATCATACATTTCAGAGAGTTCACTGATTCATGATGCATAAGTCTTTCTAGGTCTTATCTGTACTCAGTGGGTTTAAAAAAAAATGATATTCTGTTTTTGCACTTTTACAATTTGTCATGACAATGTCTAAATGGCAAAATTTGTTTTACATTGTGATATATTTCTTATGACAAAAGAAGAATAATTTCCTCCAAACCTATAAAGTATCTACGTCATTGATTAAATCACATACACTACTGGGTATACATAACTTTCTTCATTTAATTATAACATCTTCTACATTTAAAATAATGCAAATTATCAATGGTATGAAGATTTTTGTGCCGACCAGAAAATCAGTGTGTCTTACGCTTTGCTCAAAAGTACCCGGATGACCATGCAGTATTTATCCATATCTCATGGTTAGGGGGTGCGCAAACGAATACGCCCTTAAACATGCAAAGGCTAAGACAATGGATATATGCTCGCAGCCCTTGCAAAATCTGTTTTTCTCCCTGTGTTTGATATTGAAATTAATCACAAAGATTATAACATATGGAGGAAAATTGAGGTACTAGATATCATATAATTAATAAAAATAACAATAATAAATGGCTTTTCTTTCGAGAGATACAAGGGTATATTGCACGCACCGTGCCGACACATGAAACATGCTCATCAGCTAGTGGGATATACCCTTGTATCTCACTCAAGGTCATTCAATATTTATAATTATGTTTTCATCGCACTTTTATATAAAAAAATCTTTACCATCTGATGTCTGCGACCTGGAATGTGATGACCGACTCGTTCTACTTCCACTGCTACCCGACCCCTGAAATTAACAAAGTTCAATTAAAGTTCAAGTCGTGAATGGGTAGAGCAGACTTGAATAGCTTTTATTCTCTTTCCTACTATGGAGTATGGAGATTATCTAACGTATTCATCCTTCTTAATACATGATATATAAGTACTAAGTACATTACACTTGTCTGAACTTTAAAACTTATTGCAACAATGTCTATTAGCACCAGAAATAAGAAGTAATTTGCAACTCAATTATATCACATGAATAAGACAAAAGTGAAAAACTGTATCCAGTTTTCAAAATAAGTGTATAGAAAAGCAAATGTTCAAGCATATCATAATCTAAGGTGACAAAGCATTGTATGATCATCCAGAATACCTAGGTGCTCCTAACCTCTCTTTCTCTTGCTGATACCTTTCTTCCAGATGATGTTTTGGGTGCATACACTTTAGTTCCAAACGCTATGTGTTTTGGTCTATCATCTTTGGCACGCAGACTGGAATTCAAATCTGGAAAACCAAATGTGTGCGAAAGTGAAATAAGCTCTCACAATAGTCAGTAACATTTTTTAAACTTTTAAATACAAAAGGTTTAAATAGTCAGTAAATATGAACTGCCGGGAGAAATAAATCAGCATGTCAACTAATAATAGAGAGGGTATACTACTAACCAAAGTGTGAATTCAGTTCAATAGTCATCTGGTAATCGTAAGATATGTTAGGGGTTCCCAATTTGTGATGGATCACTTTCAACCTCAAAATCCAATAAACTTTTGTTTTAATCAAATTTTGCTGAAAATTTCTATTACAACCAACTTAATATCTTGGTGGACTTCTCCTTTAATAGCAAAAGTGCTTCAGTTAGTTGGGTAATTAATGTACATACATTTTTTCCTCAGTTCCTCAGTCAGAAAGGTCTTGAAGAAGATATTTCTAATATCCTTTTCAACTGCAAATAACATTTTAATGTAAAAGCTCTGCTTCTGTAACGCTGCAGAAAATAATATTTTTCATTTGTGTTTTTTTACCAGGTTCACTAGATGAAGAAGGCCTGCTTCCATCTCCTCTTAATTTGAACTCGGCATGTCTCAACTTGGACATTGAAAGAACCTGTCAAAGAAAAAAGAGGAATGTTTACTTCATCTCTTTTCACATACACCCATCCAGTGAGACTCATAATAATATGACAGGTAACAGATAAAAAGGTGAAAAATTCATCAGCATTTCATGATTTGTCATATGAGAATAAGTATTCAGCCTATCTATCCTTTACCGTAATTAGTCTTTTCCAACTTTATGGTGAGTACCTATAGAGGTCCAAAAATGTATTTTAAAAAAATGAATTGAAAGAAAAGATTAAATTCATCAGATTATAATAATGCACACCAAATACAAGTGACAAATATAAAACTAAGGTGTAAATTAATTTCAATTTTGACATCATGATCCAATGATCAAATCAGCCCCCCCCCCCCCCTTTTCCCCATTGAATGCTGATACACTGTGGCATCAAGTATGGACAAGGTATTTACTCCTCATATATATTTATGTATTACCAGACCACAATAAACTATAGGCTACTTTTAAACTTCGCTAAAATTAAATCATTTGTCTCCTTATATAATAATAATATATAATGTAATATCTATACTATTAATACGCAAAATCGCCGCGGGGGGTCCAAAACGGGACAAAACGGTTCATCAAAAACGTCTTTCCGCGACCGCGCCCGCCTCCGCCGTGGCGCGGGGACGGCGGCACAATTCCACGAGGCCTGTCTCCCGTAACCCGCGTGCCACGTCGACCCCGCGATCGACGTCCATGCCGTTAAACGCGGTTTTGGGGTGCCGGGGAGGACGGGCGGACGAGAGATCGGCGAGCGTGGTGGATTGCAAGGAGGCGACGAACCCGTGAGAGCGAGTCGGCAAGGCGTGCTCCCGCCCTCTGTCTAATTATCAAAGAGAGACGAAGAGACACACATTGGACGAGAATCCACTCGCGTCAACGGGTGTAGCAAATCTTATTGTAACGGGTGTGCCGCGTACCCCGAGTTAGGTCTCTTCCTATAGGATACGCTTTGTAGCATGTAAGAGAAATACACATTAACAGATGACTCACCCGGGTGAGGGGATGTAGGAAATGCACGCTCTCACGGGTTGGGCTTACCCGTGTTATGCGTCTTTCTATAGGATATGCTTTGTAGCATGTAAGAGAAATACACATTAACAGATGACTCACACGGGTGAGGGGATGTAAGAAATGCACGCTCTCACGGGTTGGGCTTATCCGTGTTATGCGTCTTTCTATAGGATATGCTTTGTAGGCCAGCCGGACCTGCTGCGTGTACGAACGTACGTGTACAATGTATGCGATGATTCTACGCTCACCGTCACACGCACAGCTCAGTCGGTTCGACTCTGATTCTATGATGATTGCCGTGATTTGTATATAGTTTACGTGAATTAGAGGTATGAAAGCAGGACTTACTTTGTGATTATCCTGTCCATGTTTACTGAATTTTGATAATCATTCTTCAAAGTAAAGTTTTCACAAGAAATTCATCGTAACTGACAGTTCAGTTGCAAGCTAGCTGCCGTGAGGCACGGGCCGTGCAATGCGCCACTGCTGCCGAGCACTGTCGGAACTGTGACTGTGTGTGAGCTGAGCTAGAGTAGACTCGACAACATTTTGAAATTGCTCTTATTGCCCCTATTTCAATATATATTCGTGACTATAGAGGTATGAAACCTGAGTTTAGATTGTGATTATTCTGTCCATGTATAGTTGTATGCTGAATTTCGATATTCATTTTTCAAAGTAACGTTTTCACAAGAAAATCGGACGGTCATCATGGTCGTTTAAAAACATGATAATACTTTTACTATGAAACAGTTCTTGCATAAAATCAATGCGAAAAATCAATGCCAATAAAAAATCAACGTTTTTGAAAGTATGGGGGGGGGGGTCAGGTAGCTCAAAGCGAGTTGAGTGCAGGCGTGATGTCCACGGGTTCAAAGGGCTGAACCGAACCCCCGAAGGCTCGGGGGTTTTAGGCATTTAATTACGGTCAGATGAGCATATTTTTAATAACTTATTTGTGACACTGGCAGGTCGATCACTAATTGGCGTGGGGTCCATAGTAGAGTTGCGTACCAACTACGCTGAGAGTACGCTGGCCTACGTTACTATACCCTGAGGGACGCAAAGGGGTACGCAAGATGGACGCAAACAAATTAATGTTTTAAACAATTCGCGTACTTTCGGCGTAGAAACTTGATGCAGAAAGTACGCTTTTTTTACGTAACACTACGCTACCAAACTAAACAAACTATCCTTAAATGAATTAATGAAAAATTAGCCCAAGACTAGATGGAACTTCAACTGCGCGCAGTCGAAATGATGCCTCCGTCATAGAGCAATTTTACAAACCAAAACAGAAGAAATTTTTCAAATTCAAGTTCAATTGTAATCCATTAATGGGTTCTCAGAATATCCTGATTACAAGCAATTTCTCATGTACATATATGACCCTTTGATCTTTGACCTCATGACCCTAAAATCTACTCAGTTCATTGGCTCTGCAAGATGTCCAGAGTTAAATAGTAATCAATCTGTCAGTTCTAATGAGAATGCGTTCACAAGCTATTTTTGCATACATAATGAGCCCATGACCTTTGACCTATGACCTCATGACCCAAGAATCGACTCAGTTCATTGGCTCTGCAAGATACATACATGATCTAAGTTTGGCAGGAATCCATCAATCTGTTCTAATGATAATGCGATCACAAGCTGTTTTTGCATACATAATGAGCCGCATGAACTTTGACCTTGACCTCATGACCCCAAAATCTAATCAGTTCATCGGCTCTGCAAGTAACATACATGACCTAAGTTTGGCAGGAATCCATCAATCGGTTCTTTAGATAACGCGATCACAAGCTATTTTTGCATACATAATGAGCCCTGTGACCTTTGACCTTTGACCTCGTGACCCCAAAATCTAATCAGTTCATCGGCTCTGTAAGATACATACATCACCAAAGTTTGGCAGGAATCCATCAATCGGTTCTTCAGATAACGCGATCACGAGCTGTTTTTGCATACATAATGAGCCCTGGGACCTTTGACCTTTGACCTCGTGACCCCAAAATCTAATCAGTTCACCGGCTCTGTAAGATACATACATGACCAAAGTTTGGCAGGAATCCATCAATCGGTTCTTCAGATAACGCGATCACGAGAACGGGACGTACGGACGTACGTACGTACGTACGGACGTACGTACGTACGTACGTACGGACGGACGGACAACCCGAAAACATAATGCCTCCGGCTACTTCGTAACGGAGGCATAAAAAAGAGCCCCCGAAAGTTGAAAAAGTAACCCCCGAAAATTTCCCAAAAATTTGATATAGATCGAGCCCCCGAAAAAAAAAAAAATTGTTCACTGGATTCTACGTTCACAGTCACACGCACAGTCGAGCCAATTTGTGCACTGCATGCAGCTGGCTGCTACATATTGGCACAAACCGTCCGATTTTTCGCGTAAAATCTTTACTTTAAAAATTATTATACAAATTTTGTGAACAATGCCAACAAAATCATAATCCAAGCTTCTGCTTTTTTTACTTTTTTCATGAAAACTACATTGAAATCACAACAATAATAATGCAAATAAATCGTACTTATCGAGATCCTACCTGACATAGTTTTTGTTACGGTGCGCCATTCATGGTCAAACAGATATATTATAAAAATTGTTTGGACCCCTACATAAAAATAATCTAATTTTATTTTCGATAGCATATAGGCCTCTATCTATTTAACCCCCCACCCCCGGCCCTCCCCTAGAATCCCGTGGATTTTCCACGGGTCCTCCTAGTAACATATTATATTTATAAAGCACTTAACCAAAATGCAAAGTAATGTTAACCTACAAGTTACAACAATATTACTAGCACTATACTTGTAACAATCATAAATGACAAGTATGAATTTTCCTCTCTCTAAACAACATATTCTTCTTCCAATTTCATGGAGAAGATTCCTCCTGATAGAAGATTATACCTTGTGTGCTTACCTGGGTGTGATGAGGAAAATCTGAAGTAAATTGGCAAGCTTTTGGTACAGATGAAATATTTGCTGCACTGTTGGTTGACGGTGTACAGTCATACGATTCTGTAAGAAAGAAAACTAGATGGAACTTCAACTGCGCGCAGTCGAAATGATGCCTCCGTCATAGAGCAATTTTACAAACCAAAACAGAAGAAATTTTTCAAATTCAAGTTCAATTGTAATCCATTAATGGGTTCTCAGAATATCCTGATTACAAGCAATTTCTCATGTACATATATGACCCTTTGATCTTTGACCTCATGACCCTAAAATCTACTCAGTTCATTGGCTCTGCAAGATGTCCAGAGTTAAATAGTAATCAATCTGTCAGTTCTAATGAGAATGCGTTCACAAGCTATTTTTGCATACATAATGAGCCCATGACCTTTGACCTATGACCTCATGACCCAAGAATCGACTCAGTTCATTGGCTCTGCAAGATACATACATGATCTAAGTTTGGCAGGAATCCATCAATCTGTTCTAATGATAATGCGATCACAAGCTGTTTTTGCATACATAATGAGCCGCATGAACTTTGACCTTGACCTCATGACCCCAAAATCTAATCAGTTCATCGGCTCTGCAAGTAACATACATGACCTAAGTTTGGCAGGAATCCATCAATCGGTTCTTTAGATAACGCGATCACAAGCTATTTTTGCATACATAATGAGCCCTGTGACCTTTGACCTTTGACCTCGTGACCCCAAAATCTAATCAGTTCATCGGCTCTGTAAGATACATACATGACCAAAGTTTGGCAGGAATCCATCAATCGGTTCTTCAGATAACGCGATCACGAGCTGTTTTTGCATACATAATGAGCCCTGGGACCTTTGACCTTTGACCTCGTGACCCCAAAATCTAATCAGTTCACCGGCTCTGTAAGATACATACATGACCAAAGTTTGGCAGGAATCCATCAATCGGTTCTTCAGATAACGCGATCACGAGAACGGGACGTACGGACGTACGTACGTACGTACGGACGTACGTACGGACGGACGGACAACCCGAAAACATAATGCCTCCGGCTACTTCGTAACGGAGGCATAAAAATAATGAACACTCGTTTAAAAGTTACGCTTTTACAGTACACTCCTAAGATATCTGCAGTAAACATCTCTTTACATAACCTTGCATGTCTCATTTCATTTGTTACTACAGGTTAGGCATACTTGCACTGATTTGACAAGTTTCCCAAATTCAATGCTACCTTCTATCATAGTTGGGAGCTTCTGCCTTCCTAAACTGCTGTCTTTCTCTACAGTTAAAATCTAAAATATTCATTACTTTACCAAGTTTTTGTAATTGTTTGAGTATGTGAAAAATTGATTTGTCCTGATTTCTGCTCCTTGAGAATGACATATTAAAGCTTACATCTAAAAAGTATTCAACAAAAGCCCTAATTCAACCAGTCCACCTTTCATTCTTGAGTTAAGAAAAACAAAATAAAACTTACAAGGGGATGAATAAGTTGGTCGTTAACTGTAAGTCGCTGCAGGACAATGCTAGGTGCACTTGCCTTTGGAAGGCTCTCGTAAAAGCAGTTGTGAAATTATCTTGCTCTTGCTTCTCCACCAGTGGCCATTGAAATGAGGGCAGCCATCTCTGCATCTTACTAGAATACTGAAATACTGTTTAAGTCTTTAATTTATAAAAATCTCTCCTTTTTGTAGGTACCCTAAAGGATAGTGATGGTTTTGGAGCAACTTACCATCATCATTGGTTGTATCTGGAGGTTGGTCTTTCAAGGTGAATATTTTCCTGAGCTTACAGCAAGCTGAGATAATGATGGTGTCAAGTGACTTGAACGTTTGACCTCTGAACATCTCACCTACTAGGGACACCATGTCAACAGTCAGATTTAGCCACTGCAACAACAAAATGAAATCAAAGGATTATATCCACTTTTATAATATAAGCCGTTAACTTAAACACGGATATGTATATATACAGAAAATTAAACCTTGGGAATGTAACATTAAGTAGTTTCAGATTTAGTGTAGTGTAAAACCGCTAACTTTCGCATACATGAAAAGTTTGCAAGTACTGTGAGTGGTTCAGATTCAGATTCAGTATTATGCCATAAAATAATGCATCACAACTGATACAACAATGTTTTTTTGCATTACCGTATTTGCCGGCGTTAAGGCCGCAGTATTTTTGGAAGAGAAAATATCAAAAAGTCGGGGTGCGGCCTTTACGCCGAAAGAGTAAAAATCGCAAGTCAAAACAGCACGTCCATTATTTGTAGGCAACTTCATACAACAAAATATATTAACAAAATTGACTTGAAAACACATCGGACAAGATCTTTTCTGAACCACGTCAGCAGCAAATTTGAAGAAGTTATCTTTTTAATCGTTGTGCAACCAAAGAAATAAGAAGAAAACTGACCAGAAACTTGTACTTGTAAAGTTGTAAAAATGTCCTTTTTGCGCGCTGTGCATCTCCGAAGGTGCGTTGGATTTGTTAGCAACTCCAGGCCCGTAGCTCCCCACCACAGAGTGTGTGAGTAAGGTATGATTTGGGTACTTTACCATCAGTGTTGTTAACTTTTCAGTAAGATAATTCTGAATTATAATTGAGACTATATAATTAATTAAAGCGACAAACTAACCTCGGTAGATCTCTAATAACAATACAAAAGCTTGTTTATTTTCTCCATTTGATGGTACGATAGGGGTAAGACCGGATAACATTAAAAAAAAAAAAAACATCCTTCCACCATGCGATAGGTTGGCCATTCAGGTTTCTGTATGCATGCGAAGCGCCCTCTAGTGTCCCATGAATGTGCTAATCTGCCTAAAAATCGATGAAGATTTGCTAAATTACGATCATGTTTTAGGTAAACTTCCTGTAAATTTATAAAATGATTGATAATTTTGGTATTAGTTTGTAGGAGAAATAGAGTTCTACGGGAAAATTACAATTATTTTCTTTGGTCCGTTTTTTTGTTTTTCCTTTTTTTTGTTTTCCCTTTTTGTTTTGTTTTTTCCTACGAAATGTCAAAGTTGGGGGTGCGGCCTATGCGGGGGTGCGGCCTTTACGCCGGCAAGTACGGTATGTAAAAATTACTTGCTGTGAAAATGGCTGTCATTTAACATTTCACAAAAGTTTCTTGTTTTGCAGCATTAGACAGGGTTGCATGCAACCTATATTTGCATCAGTATGATAATGTAAAGCTTGAATAATATACCAGAGTCTACTGATATACTCACAATTGCTCTCTTTATAATGGTGAGAGGTACTTTAGCATGGAGAGGTGTGGCAGACGTCTCCTTCTGAGCAGTAGAGAAAAACAGCCGTCTCTTGTTGTTGCCCATGTCAGTGACCCTGAAAAGCAAAACAAAAGTATTTGTGTTTCATCATCACAAATGTAATGTAATAGAATATTCAGAGAGTAATCTCAAGTCAACTCAAACCTAATGACACTTTTCACAGGGGTGGACATATCTTGGGTATCAAATGTAGATGGATGTCAAACTGTGTTGGAGATGAATTTTCCCAACCAGGATAAAGATATAATTTCTCCTTGCAAAGGCTACCTTAGTAAAAACTATTGCATTCTGACATTTAATGTTATACAACCCGTCATTTAAATGTCATTGTATGATTTTTTTTTCAATTCAATTTTGTGTTGCTTTTTGATGAATTAAAAGGGCATAATCCCCTCAGTCTCACCCCTATCGCGAAAATCCAATTGCACGTTAACATTTGTCTGATTATACTACCTGTTTTAGTGGTTTACTTGTTTCAGCACATAAAACAATATTTACCCTAATTCCATGGAGAAATCTTGACCAAGAGGAATGAAGGACTGGATCACCAGATACCGCTGAATAAGCACCACTGTTGATGGAAGGGAAAAAAAAATCATAAAAATACATGTAATTTAGTTTTTTTGTACATCACAATTTTTCATAGTATCAACTATTCAAAATCAACACTAAAGGGGAAAGGTAAATATCTTTCAGATGCCTGCTTTAAACAGGGAATAAAACATCTTTTAGGGTAAATGTGCTATTAAAGATAGAGAAAGCCATAGCAGCTTCCCAATGCCTTTCTTGACATTTTAAGAATCGCACAAAGTAAAGGAAAGTACAACATACAAAACAGAAAGATCATATCCCCCATTTCTATCACAATCTGGATGAATTGTAGAAAGCAAGAGAAGCACAACATGACATGTTTGAAATAAATACAAATAGAAACATCTCACTCACAAGCTTGTTTGGTGTCTTTAGGCAGCTGAATCTTGGTGGTTGTTGATGCTCCCTCCAGGGTATGAATGTAGCTCTTGCAGTCCTTGTCAAATAACTGAGGGTAAAGACAATGTGCATGTTACATTTCGGAGGAAATTGGCTTATTAGGGTTAATGATGATAACGCTATAAAAACATATACTCGCATTGTGAAAAAAATCACTGTTGTTTATTGTCACTTGTTACCCAGCATACAAGACACACTAAAAAATTGATGCATAACAATTCTCTTGAAAAATATTTACTTGTGTGTACAACCTTGCTTTCAAAACATGACACACATTTGCACTTTCTTTATCCTTTTTGGTTAAAGTCAGCCATTTCGATGTTAAGAGCGTGCTTCATATCCAATATCCATTGTTGCAAACAGCATTCAATAACTAGAAATAATCTTGATTCATATTTTTTATACAGTCATTATACGCGTAAAACATGATTTTTGAATCAGAAAATAATTTCTGGTCAACTTATATCAGATACATTTCTTCTTGCTTTCTTACCTTATGAATTGAGGTCTGTCCTGATAGTTTCCATTTCGACAAGGGTTCTTTACCTTGTGAGCTAAATACTTCCACAAAGGGACCACCCTTCAAAAGAAAGGATAAGAAAGATTAAATTGAATTACTGATGTCATAGATCACATGTACCGGTATGTACATCTGAATCTAGGGTGGTCTATTTCCATTCCTTGCATTTTCCTCCCCCTCCCCCCCCCCCCCCCCCCCCCTCCAAAAAAAAAAAAAAAAAAAAGTAGTACATGTAGGCTACATAATAGCATAATCTAGGGTGGTAAGACTAGAGCAATGGTAGTGTTACTCATATTTTAATCCAAGGGCATTGCAAGGATATGCAAAGTGAACATCTCAAAACTTGTAAAAGGGCCAAAATGTTGTTAAAAATCACAATTGAAAATTTGGTATGGTGGCAAAATTTGTATTACTAGCAAAATTACAGTCATTTCTCTTTTCAAATTAGAATTTTGCAACTGGCTGTGTCTTATTCGCCCCATTTTTTATGTACAAACCATTTGTATTATCATTGTAAAAAAAGATTATTATGATGATTATCATTTTTGTTAAATTCTATCTACGGTGTTAGCAAAATTTCATGAATTGCTACTGTAATGGGGTTACATTAATTATCCTGGCTGAAAAATATGATTGCTCATAAATACAATTTAAGACACAAACTGTTAGGTAATAATAATGGGCTCTTGTATACCGGTAGCACTCATGTCAGTCTGATTTGACCCTCCTGATGCCCCCGATTATTACCCTGGCTTTAGCATGCTTGGCAGGTTGCCATACGGCGCTCTAGCATTTCAAGGAATAAATTCCTACCAGGTACCCATTTACTTCACCTGGTTGGAGTGTGGCAAATATAGATCAATGTCTATATTAGCATACATGTACATTGTAAATAATGGCAAGGATGTCTCTAAAATATTCAATTAAATTCCAATATCCAAAATTAGCATTAACAAAATATTTATTTCCAAAAAATTGCAGCCAAAAGAAAACCCACATTCATCTTACCGGTAGACTTAGACTAGAGTCCCAATTGTCTCCTTACCTGAAATTCATTCTTGAACATCTTTAGTTTTTACTGTTTCCGCTTTGAAAACCAAGAAGATATGAAAAAATCATCAGAAGTGATCAACTTGGTGTCTAGATCTGGCATCTCACTGACCATGACTATACAGTATTCTGCAAAAAACAAATGACAAAGATTAAATACATGTACATGTACCAACTGAGTGCATTAGGAAATGTTGAAAATTAGTTCCATGTACAGTAAATACATTTTTGAACATCTATTGACTTTATGCATCTATAACTGCACCAAATTTCTGAGGTGATTGAGGTTTGCAAAGAAAATCCAAAAAAAAACATGTATTTTTTGTAGTATCAATTATCATCAATAAAAATTAATAAAATCGAAGTGAAATTTTACACAAACATAAAATTACTTGAATCGATGCGTTACTGACATTTGTCTATCGTAATTTCTTCCACAAGTCAACTGAAGAAAATTTAGAACCGTGATAAACAAAGGAAACAGTCCTCCTATTTTAAACTAAAGGGATAGTTGAGTTTTGTTGAAGAGGGCGCTACACAAAATATTTATTTTTTTGTGAGACAAAATCATCTTTGTTTGATCAAAACTAGTTCAGAGACGGCTGAAATATCCATAAATATTCAGTAATTTTGAACCAGCGGTTGAAAACAGGATAGCGACTTATACGTTTTATTCCAGCCAATGCCATTATTGGCTTTTTGTAGGCTTTTGTGTTGGTTATAATACGCACAACCATTACCAGCTGGCCCTTGTATTGTTATTATTAATCAATTAATTAACGGTCACCATCTTTTTTTTTTTAAGTGGAGCTGAATTGGTATGATCGTTTTCAAATTTCAATCTAAGTTCACACATTTTGGGGTCTAAAATTACCTTTATAACAATTTTAGGTTAAAAGGGCACTAGAAATGTCATAAATAAGAATTAAGAGCAATAAACATGCACTTTGAGTTTGAAGACATTTGTGGTCTTAAACAAGAACTCAGCTATCCCTTTAAAATTAAATAAACAATAATTAGCTTGTCGGGTTGCCCCCCCCCCCCCCCCCCCCCCAATCATGATTATCCTCTTAATCTTAATTTACCTCTGCCTGGCATTTTACCTCTTGAATTGGCATATTTCCACCTCTGAAATGTTTACCCCTGACATTTTCAGTTCACCGCTGGCATTTTCAGCTCCTGTGATTAGATCTAAGTCATAAGTGACATTTTTACCTGGCACCAAAGCTGCCAAGAAACCATCATAACCACAGTTTACCACAGACAACAACACAACTTAAAACAACATTCATCATTTTGTCATGATTCTAGTTTTCTACAAAAACCAAATTTGGTCAACTCCCATTTCCAAAGTTCCAATTGAAAATTGTCTAGATCTAGGGCCTAAATTATAATTAATGATATTATTCTTCTTTAGACTTTACCTTACTTACTACTTAGTCTTTGCCTTTTAGTTTTACCACAAGTTCTTATTCTATGACTACGCCATCAATTTTTGATCTAGAACTAGCTATAAAACGTTAGTTATAATAATATCATGGTAATACGCATTAGCATCGACTCTCTTAGACCAAAAGCTTCAGTCTCTCTAATCGTCGGTTGTTCCACTGAGACTATGTCTGGCTTAGACCGAACTTTTCGTCTCTTTCGTTCGTTAGCCTCTTATTGGGGTACGGTCGGCTCTCTCTTTAGAGACCGAAACAGACTATCCCGCGAAATGTGTAGGTTATGTGGGCAAATCAGTACACCAAACTTGCAAAACTTATCCCCGAATTACTCCTTTCACAGGATGCATATCTGATGCATTTTATATTGTAAATTAGGTATAGACTATGCTTAACTACTTCTGTTCCACTTACCAACTTGATTGAAATATTCCGTTTAATGGTCCATTTTTAGGAAATTATGGGTCCAAATCGAAATCCATGATAAAAATCTTGCAGCGGTGGTTTAAACTCTCACTGCGCATAAGGTCATCTAAATCTCATCCCTTCTAGTCTACGCCGAAGGCAAAATGATTATAATGGAAAAACTGTGCACGAGCTACGAGTTCGTAATGACATGCACAGTTTTTCCGTTATAATCATTTTGCCTTCGGCGTAGACTAGAAGGGATGAGATTTAGATGACCTTATGCGCAGTGAGAGTTTAAACCACCGCTGCAAGATTTTTATCATGGATTTCGATTTGGACCCATAATTTCCTAAAAATGGACCATTAAACGGAATATTTCAATCAAGTTGGTAAGTGGAACAGAAGTAGTTAAGCATATACCTAATTTACAATATAAAATGCATCGGATATGCATCCTGTGAAAGGAGTAATTCGGGGATAAGTTTTGCAAGTTTGGTGTACTGATTTGCCCACATAACCTACACATTTCGCGGGATAGTCTGTTTCGGTCTCTAAAGAGAGAGCCGACCCTACCCCAATAAGAGGCTAACGAACGAAAGAGACGGAAAATTCGGTCTACGTCTGGCTCCACTAGACCTCCGATTATTGGGGAATGACAACAAATGTCAGTTTTATTAAAGAAATGACCCAAATCAGATGGTTATTTCTGTCTATGACTCTCTATGCTTTGCTGGAGTGGGTAATACACTGTATCTGTATCGGTCCTGATGCTCGACTTAAACTTAACTTCAAAGTTCAAGTCAAGAGAGATTTTGTACAACTACAAAGATGACCAAATATTCAATAGGGTCTAGTCTACTGACTGACAATTAATAATAGCCTAACTTATTTATAGGAACGTTTTCGAGAGAGTGTTTATAAAAACAACATGAACATGTTACCTGTTAGTGTTAGTCCTGTCTACATATGATCTAGGAACACTCACCATGTAATGATCTTTATGAGGCTTTTACGATTTTCAAAAACTGTAAGTTGCCCGGTAGTATTGCTTGATGAAATGGCTACAGCTAAACATCTATCCAGTTGCAATATGCGCAGCACAGAGACATATATGTGTACATTGTGTACACCGCATATGAGATCAACGCGATGGAAGAGCAATGTAGCATCTCGTTACCAGGTTGCCGGATAATTGCGATACGTGCGGCGGCTATTTTCATATTTGTAACCAAATCGGATATTTGTAAGAAATCCGATTTCTCATAATGTTGTTAATTACTATACTTTTTTGCAAAGTAGAATGTAATGATAGAGATATACAATAGGAATATTATCATAGGGTTCATAAGGGGAAGATATTACATAAAATCAATCATACTGAGACGTATTACAAATATCCGGAACCGGTCCAAGGCGAAATTCGTGTATCCGTCAGAGTATGGTGGCCTAAAAGGAGACGTAAATTTTCCATAGAGCTATATAATAGCTCTATGAAATTTTGATAACATATTAAATGTGCAGTTTCTTTTTTCATTGGGATGAGTTCTAAATGCAATAATAGTCTTATACTGAGAAAAGACCTTAAAATATGCTCTAAAGATGATTTCGACCGCTAGCATTCCAATGCTGAATTTTCAGAAAAATGAATATCTGCGCATGAAGCAACATTATTATTTCATCTCATTCATTTATCATCCATCAAGTAAAAAAAAAAAAAAAAACACTAAAGGCATACGTCAATAAATATTAGTGAAATAACAGGCCTATATGATATATTATGATAGGATACCTTTTTAAAAAGGCACCTGGTTTGTAATAGAAGGCACCTGAACTAACATTATGATAATCAAATTTTTTATTCAGAACGAGTGACTATGGAGGGAAACAAATCGACAATATTTTTCACTATAGCTTAACCCCCTTCCCCCTATTCATGATGTAGCCTTATCTGGGGTAGAGAAATGAATCGAAGAGGCGCATTCATGAACAACTGCTTTTTAGAGAGCATGAAACACCGTTTAGGATTGGGGGGAGGGGGCTCACTTTCCAGGGGCAGTGGCGTAATGAGCAAAAACGTTTGGAAAGGGGGGGGGGAGGCAGAAGAGAAATCTGCATCACCACCACTCTTACACGTTACATGCAGGCCACGCGGAACGATTTTCAAAGTGAGTATTAACGATCAGGTATTGGCTGGGGGTCCAGGGGGATGAGCCCCCGGAAGCTCAGGGTTTTTAGGCATTACATTACGGTCAGATAATTATATTTATACCTTATTTGTAACACGGGCATGTCACTAATTGGCGGTGAGTCCGGGGGGCATCGCCCCGGGAGCTCGGGGTTTTTAGGTATTTAATTACGGTTAGATGAGCATCCAGGGGCCCGCCTTAGGTCCTTTGGTGGGGTCGGGGGTGGAGCTCCCGTAAGCTCAGGGGTTTTAGGCATTTAATTACGGTCAGATGAGCATATTTTTATGATTTTATACATACTATTTGATACCTCATTTGTGACATTGGCAGGTCACTTATTTTTGTTCTCTCTCTTTCTTTCTGCAGGCCCTGACTTGAAGGCGCCTATGCTATACACTATATAAAATTAAAAACAAGAGCCATATTTCAAATTGTGTAAATCAAAAGATAGTAGCTAATTAATTACCGCGTAGGCCATATACTGATGTTGTTTCTTTCATCATGATATAGGTAAATTATAAAATATTACACCAATAGATGATGGAGCTCTGATATAATGCTCTGCATCCAAAAGCTTTTATAATTTGTCTCGGCCCATACACGCTCTCAGCATTATTTTACTGTTACGTTAATCTGACTTCAAGTTCGTACTGGATATTGTCTCATGAATGATTAATTAAAACCAAATATTCCATGAGCTTCAATAAGGAAAAGATGTCACCCCTGTATATTAGCAGAGAAATGCAAGATTGTGTTGATAATTATTTTACCACTTAGGGGAAAAACAACGGGTGCCATCGGAAGGGAAACAAAGGGAATGGTAATAATTTCTCCAATCTTTTCAGTTAATATTGTAGAAGTAAATGCCGACTTGCTCACTATATTTTCTAGACTCTGCCGGTAAGTTGCTCCTTATATATAGTGTTATTCATATGTCATAAAGGGGAAACGGGTCAATACATTTTCAGTAGATTAATAATTAGAAAAACACTCTCTTCAGCTCCCATTTTTGAGAAGATCGAGGGAACCGCCCATGAGTTTCCCCTCTTTTCACCACCTTTTGTTTAACAATTAAACAGCACATATATTTTTGGAATCGTGAACATGAAGTATTTTTATTCGTAATGGTCCTAACTTTGATTATCCAAAATCACTTAGATCCTAGCTTTTATTTTTCATGGATAAGAATAAGGATACTGAGAGAGCGACATAATTATGAACATGACGATGACGCAATTATTTCCGGGAATCCCCGAATTTTGCAATATGAGAGCGAGCTGGAGGATATTTTTATTGAGCGAGCTTGTCGCAGCTACTGATGACTGGATCTAACATCGCGTATTATAGGTTTGTATAATTCTCTTTTGAATATAGACTATGTATAGTGACTATAAATGTAAGAGATGTGTAACGTTGACCTATTGATTATTATCAGATTTATCTTTTACCATATACATAATTACGTTTACCACTACCACTACCAGTACCAGGAAGACATTATTTGTGTGCTTGTCCCATTCGTTGAAATATGTGTTTGTTAGAATTTCATACTAACAAGTAACACTAACAGCATCATGTGGAAACATCCGACGTTGAATTGAGTCTAGTCTTCCCGTATCTTGATGATGCATTGTCGTTAATTGATTTTTTATTTTCATTAGAAACCAGCCAATTTTGACTAGATAATTATCAAATGTGATTAAGTATTGAATAGTCTATTGTTATGTGATTATTACTATTAATTATTGAATATAGACTAGTTGTTGTTAATTGTAGATGTGTGTTCGACTTAGAATTGATCTATTATTTATAATATTGAATTGATGATGATGATAATGATAATTAATAAATTATAATGAGTGATGGTGAATCTTGATAAAGATGCTAGTAATAGATCTAATAACTACAACAATAACAATATTGATATGTTAATAATATCATTAGTAGTATTATTTAATATTGTGTTGTTATAATTATTAGATCTATTACTAGTTATCATCATCGCCCTCATCATCAAATTGACGTCTCCATTGCAGTAGTATATTTGCCAGAATAACAAGCACAAATCTTGTCAAAAGAGCTTATAAAGTAGGACAATCCAATATATTACTCCATGATCAGACCTCTATCATCTTGATCATGTATGGAGACTGTAGCAATTTCAGGCTGTTTTTTGTTGTTGTAATCATAGCAGCCAGTGCGGCGATGTTGCTCCTATAAAACTCCCAGAGCTTGCAATGTGCACTTACACATTGTAGAAAGTTACCCAGCCCAGTGTAACTATCAAGGTTATCTACAAGATTATCTTAGACAACCTAGTAGGTATGAATCCCTTAACCGTTTAAAAATAGATCCTGATAATACCCTGATTCTCAAAAGTGATATAAATGCGGCCATACTGAGAAAAGCAATTCTTATTTTCTATCATCCTCATTGCAGATACTAGAGCACCATGTCGATGACCGAACCTCACCGCAAGGTTCTGGAAAAGGTTGCTCCTGACTTTTTAAATGACCTTGATTCTGAAGATATTGTACCACATCTGTTGGGTGATGAAGCCATATCTAGACAAGATCGTGAGAAAATCAACGCCGGGGTAACAAGAAGAGAAAAGGTAGCTGCCCTCTTGGACATCTTGCCTAGGAGAGGGGATGGAGCTTATATCTCTTTCCAGAACAGCCTTACAAAAACAGATGGATCCATGCATCTTTATGAGTTAATGAAGAAACATGAACAGTGGGTATATGATCGACTTCAAGAGGAATTAGAGAAAGAAGAAAAGCAGCCCGTTCAAGGTAATTTTCATTTTCTGAATGTCTGTCTTCGTGTCACTCTCTCGATCCCCTTGGATTTTCTTCTCCCTTTTAGCTGAATTACACAGAGGCAAAAGTATTCAACTCGGAATGAGAAGTGACCAACAACAATCTCTCTTAATAAATAAGTCGTGACAAATCTGGGGAATAAAAGGACACTGCTAAAAATATTTAGACACCACAGCCTGTAAAACCAGACCAGTATTTGTCTAAACTAAAAAAATAAGTACCTGTAGGTAATGTTGTCATGCTGTGCTTTACGTGATAGTTAAAAAATAGAAGTGTTCCAGGATAGAAAATACATATTTTGAATTTCATATAGAGTCTATAGATGTTAACATGTCACATTAGATTAGTAGAATAATTTAACTTGGTCTCTTAGCCAAAATTGTAAAATTTTTGGTAAGAATGATCAGGAAAGGTTAAGATAGCAAATTTTTGTACAAATGTTAATTTTTGTTTGTTACAGATGAAATCCATACTGTATATGTTATAGCCTACCAAATTGTTTTGCTGCACTATATATTTGATAGATAAAAGATTGTATACTATCAATTTAATTTTCTTATTCTTTTTTGTATAATTGTGGTACATGTATGTACTCTTATTCCTTCAAATTCCTGAAAGTGTTTGAAAAATATTTAAAGCAAATTTAAATTGTTCAGAAAAAGAGATTAAGTTTAATTTCCATAAGTAAGTAATTTCTAGCTCTGGGAAGAAAAGCATCATTGGCCCACATTGGAAAGACATCAGACTAACCTTCATTATATACAAAATTTCAATTAAAAAACACACAATAAGAACAGAAACAATCTCAATCTTGTGTCTTCTTTCTTCCTTAAGATTCTCAGTTTAAGGGTGGTAAAGATGTTTTAAGCTGATTACTTGGTTGGATTTATTTAAAAAATGATAAATTATATAGATTGCTTTCAAGCATTCACGTTGTTTATATTATTTCTATATATATTTATTCCATCAGGGATGAGACAGAGAAATTCCCCCAAAAGGAGGAGGACTAAATGGGGTTCCCTTACGGGGTAGAAATCTTTAGAATATATTAACGTAAAAGGTCACGTTCTTCTTGCATTTAAATTCTAAATTTGAGAAACATTTGTTGCATCTTGCTTAAGGGACTCTTTAACATTGTTCAGATAAGAGTGATTTTTATGTTTAAAAAAAAAAAAAAAAATTCCCCCGTCTTGAAATCTCGAAATCGGCTGAAGATCCTCATCCAATTTCCTTTTCTTTTTCAGAGAGCATCGACTCGATTTGTGCGCGTGATGTTGACATGCGTAATGTAGAGAATCTACAAGAAGATGTGAAGGGCTGCATAGGACTCGTACCCTTGCGTGGTGCGGACAGGGGTCCTCAACCTAAAAACCCAAACAAGGTTCTGAAGGATCCAGACCTACTGGATCTAGCCCAAGACCTTGGAGAACACTGGGAAATGCTGGCCCTCATACTTGGCATGAGCAAAGCCGTCATCTATCAGTGCAAAGAGAACAATAGATACAACACCCAAAGTCAGATCTTTGATATGCTGTACAAGTGGAAGTGTAGTCAGGGGAAGAAGGCCACAGTGTCTGTCATGTTAGAGGCATGTAAGAAAATTAAAGTGCTCGGTGAAGATGCTTATGAGTTCCTTTACGACCTTTAGTAGAGGTGTCGTGGTCGAGTGGATATGTCGACGGACTGTGGATCACAAGGTCCACGGTTCAAGTTCCGCTGCGGCACTAATGTCCTTTGGCAAGACATTGACCTACATTTGCCACTCTCCACCCAGGTGAAAAATGGGTACCCGGTAGGATGCGAAAGCTAATGTGGTTAGATTAACAAGTGTGCGCTTGTAAAAATGACGCCTGGCTGGAATACTCCCTAGGGAGTTGAGAATGTGCATACATTGTGGGGTAAGCCTGAATCCGATGACAGGGGTAATAGTATATATCTGTAAAGCGCTTTGAAAGGGCCTTCGGTCCTGAAAAGCGCTATATAAGAACAAAGTATTATTATTGGTAGTTTATAGACTTCATATCTTATCGATCATCTTTTCATTTGACATTTAACCACAGATTATGGAGTATGGTAAATGCAAAGAAATTGTAAACATTTATTACATTTAAAACTTCATTTTCTAACTTTTGAAGTACAATTCATGGTGAATTATGTGTCATTACTGTAGGATACAAAAAGGATGTGTATGTAGTGTACACCATAATGAAAAATAACACTTTATTTCTGTAGGTCACTTTATGTGGACATCATGACCATCCGGTACAGTAAATAGGTCATTGAGTGGCATGAAGATAAAGGAAGTTAAAAACGGAGATAGTCAGGATATCAAATATTCGGATCTGTAAACTGGATTGGCCAGTAACAGAGGTACCAGCATATGTCACAAAGGAATGGATAGCAGTGGATCTAAAGCCTTGAAAGTCCATGCTTGGGAAATGCAGGATTCCTCGCAAAGCAAGGGGTAGGCTACAAGGTAGTCATTACTTGATGATCATATATATGCTTATCTTTTTGAGGTGTTATTTTTGTGAAAGGTTTACTTCCACAACACTCATTTGCCCAATTGCTCATAAGTTTGAGTATGTTTACCATTACAATTAAACTAAGCTTACTCTATTTACTCTATAACACATTTATAACTGAGTATGTGTGGTCTAAGGGTGAGGGAGGGGGGGGGGGGGATGGGAGGGGTGCTGAGGTAGATTAGAGTAGGAGGCTATGTGTACAAAACATTAATTAATGAGTAACTTTTCCAAAATACAAATGTTTCTAAGCAGAGCAGTAGGGCTATGGCGTATGAAGCAAATTAGTCTTTATTTAAAAAGTATGTCACCTGACTTATCAATCTGTGCAATACATTGAAATTAAATACTTTTTATTTGTCCATGTATTTGTCTACAGGTAGTTTTAAACTCCTTCATGTTTTATTTAATTAAATTAAATCTAAACTACCACATGTCTACGGTCGTCACTGCTGACACACAGATTTGTCATCATCTTTGTTTATGATACCATGAGTCTGATAATGCAAGCAGTTTGGCTCTCTCTAAATCAGCTCATTGTTCTTTGTTGAAGATTCTTTGGGTTTTTTTTTCTTCAGATATACCATCTGTACCCATCCATTTTGTTTTCATCTGAAATGTGTGTATAATGTATATATATTACAGATTGTTTAAAGTTTATTATGTACATGTATATATATGTACATACAGTACAAGTCAAACATAAAAATGTTTGTCATTTGTGAAGTAAGAATCTTTATCATAGGCCTTTGGCCTAAAAAAAAAAAGTTGTATTGCCCTTCAGGTACCAAAACATGGGACAGTTGGTCGCAAATCTTTTTTTTTTTTTAATTTCTTTTTTTTTCTCTCCCTCTTTTGGGCTGATATTTCTCAGTTTTTAATGCTTTAATACATATTTTTTTTATTCATTAAACATTTTTTTTCTAAAAAGCAGAAGAGAAAAACGTTGCAAAGGGCAATACACCTTTTTTTTTTTGACGCCTTGTGGAAAGCAATTTTTTCTTCAAAAAAAAGAAGAAGAGAAAAGTGTACCAAAAACCACAGCTACCCCAAACACTGAAAATCAGCTAAATTTCAGTTGAATGTACATTTAGTATTCCATGTACAGTACCAGTATGTATGAAAACTAAACTAGATTTCTTGAAAGTGTTTCTGATCATGTTAAAGTTACATCTTCAGAAGGCTTAATCTCCAAAGTCATGGACATAAAATATAGTTGTAATTGATCAAGTCATGATTTTTACTGCCAGAATACATATAAATATATATGGTAAAACTTATCGATTATAAAAACACAACATTTGTTAGAATCTGAAAGCAAATACAATACATGTACAATCACAATTTGCTTTACAAAAATCATATTAAAATGTGCAGTCACAAATGGTATTTACTGTTAGCTTTCTATTATGAATGTAATTTTCCATCTTCATGAAGTACTGTTATATCAGAAACTTTTGTGACATGAAACTGAAACTTTGTGAATTTTAAAAATTCAATGTTGGGTCAGTTGTGAGTCAATTATTTTGAATGACTCACAACATTCACAAACATTTCAAGTGCACCAAAGATTCTTGTCTACCTAAATGATATGGTGATAGTAGTGAGATTAAAGAAAAGAAGTTTTGGTGAGAGTTTAATAAAGGGAGGTTTTAGAAATCCGAGTGCTTGCCGAGGCATTCAAGCAAGTCATAAAAAATGGCACCTCACCCTCCAAATTTTAAACCGGATTTACATCAATCTCATCCATTTTTGGGGGGAAAATCATAATAAAAATAAATCCGAAAATTATCAGGCTTGATAAATGAATATTATAAGTATTATAATCATTATATAACATGTATCCCACATTGTATAACTATATTTCATAGATTGTTAATAGATACATGCTAGTATTTTTTATTTTGCATTGTCACTCTATGATTGGATAGGAAGAACAAATAAATATCAGTGTGATATTCATACATTTGAATTCCATGAACATATATACTTGTATTATATTTGTATTTTTATATTATTACTCATCAAGGCCTGTTCAGCATCTAGATGCATAAAGTTGTTATATACAGCTCTATGCGGTACAGTTCCTGAAAAGGGAACTAAATGGTTTCGAGAGCCACCATGAACTGCTCCAAAGAAAGCAGTTCGACGATGATCTGAGGTAGCTCGTCCCAGTCCTTTAGTGTCCTGGGGAAATAACTGATTTTGGTCCATTGGAGAGCCTAGTCTCACATATCGGTGAGATGGGGGCAGGCGCGGATCCAGGATTTCTCAGGGGAGGGGGCGGGGGCCTAATTATTATTATTTTTTTTTTTTGCTCCCGAAAATTTGAATATTGCGCCGGCCAAAAAGTCGCTCAGTGGGGGAGGGGGGTAGTGAGCACTATTTTATTTTATTTAATTTTTTGCTCCGGAAAATTCAAAAATCGCGCCGGCCGAAAAGTCGCTCATAGGGGGGGCGGGGGGGGGGGGGGGGGGGCGGGTAGTGAGCACATTTTTTTTTTTGGCACTTCAAAATTTGAAAATTTGCACCCCCCCCCCCCCCCCCCCCTTGTCTTAAAATCATGGTTTTTACACTTTTTTTTTCAGGGGGGGGGGGGGGGGGGGATGTGGTGACGAACGAGTGCCGCTAGCGTATTTTTTATTTACACGGCAGCGAGGGGAATTTCTCGATTAATTCCAACGAAGAGTCTAGACTAGACCGAATCGGAGTACGTGTACCTAACAGTGCAGTGCAGTGTATTATACAGGGAATGTAGATCTAGAGAAGGAAACGATGAAAGACATCTAAAGGAAAACAAGAAAACAAATTATAATTATGTATGTCGTATTGACCGAGAGAGGGCTCACTCACCTTTAAAATTTAAATACCTCGCCAAGGTCGATCTTGTTGCTACCGGGTTGCTACCGACGCTATGAATTATATGACTCACAAATCTAGGTCATGGGGGGAAACCCCAGAGAGGTAGCTATAGCCGGGTATAGTACCCCCCCCCCGCGCCGATCAAGGATCGGTTAATTGTAAAAGTCGAGTATTAAAGGTGGTTCTCGGGTTCACTCGCTCTTAATCTTACTTGGTGAAGTTGTCAACTCTTAATGGTCTCTTGGATCTTTCCTTTTTGGGTGAAATAGTCTACATGGTAAGATATCTTAAGGATTCTAAATTTAAATTTTAATGAAGTTAACCTAGTCTAGAGCCTATAGACGCAAAATTAACTATTTTTGAGGTTGAGCCACACAGACATAGCTGCAGGCTGCATTTCTATCCTGGCAGCCAGGATAGAAATGCAGCTGCAGCTATGTCCAATTTGTGAGAGGTAAATCCTTTGGAGCTTACGGAATTGAGGATGATTATGACCAATTTATGATCAATTGTGATGAGTTTGGGTTTGCTGAGTGAAATTTGTGGTTTAAGGGATTTACATTTTGGGAGGTGAAATGTAGGGTCGGACTTTGTTGTAGGTAAATGGGTAACCTGAAGAATAAGTAGCCAACATCTGTGACATTCCTTTTTTCAACAAACCGTATTTGAATGATCAATTTACATAACCCCCATTACATCTGGTTATTAACTAAATCAATGAGATGTTCAACTAATCTTAAAATAACTGAAATGTGGGGTGAAGGTTTTTATTCAAAGTCAAAGATGTAAAAAATAACAGTTTGTAACATGGAAATTACAACATTGTGTACCATCACCCCATCCTGACTCCCATGAACACACCACTGAGTCTACCAGGGAAAGTTACAATGCTACAATAAAAAATGCAATTCCTGTTCACTCATGCATACAAATGTGAAATTCATGAAATTCACTCAGCAAATCATGAATGTATCATATCACCCTCAATTTTGTAAGCTCAAAAGGATTTACCTCTCACAAATTATAAGGCTAATTCCTGCGCAACCTAATTTCCATACTCTTTACAAAAGTGAGCAGTGCTCACCCATGAATTATTTTCGGACTTTTTGGTGTCATAATTATGAAAGTTGAGTTTATGAGCTTTCCATACATATTAAACTTTTCCCCCAGAATTATATATTTTTCATTCGGCAGCCATTTCAAAAGTGTATCGTTTCGGGGGGACGCACGGTATGCTTTGCTGGAGTGGACTTTACCCAAAGATTACAGCCGCATCGGCATGATTGTGCATTTGTGCATTATGTGTGTATTGACTATTCGTGTGAGCAAATGCTGCCAATTAACACGTAGTGCAGTGCTAAAGGTCAATATGCATTAGCATTGACTAATGGTCTATGCTTTGCTGGAGTATAAATCTATATATGAAAAGAGATGGGCATGCCAAGAGATGTGTAACATTGACTTATTGATTATTATCAGAAATATCGTTTACCATATACATAATTACCCAGGGGCAGCCGAGCGACTTCCAAAGTGGGGGGGGGGGGGGCACCATGAAAAAAGGGCACTTTCTGGAAAAAAGGGCACCTACAAAGGGAAATCTCAAAGCGAAAATATACAAATTTGTTGGCATTGGTATATACCCCTACATTGTGATTACAATTATTAGGGATGATTTCAATATTTGTTTCACTTTCTACACCATACAAGATATTGCTTAAGCATCATGCTTTGCAGTTGGGTTTGATTGTCTAAAAAATTGTCTGCGAGCGAAGCGAGCGAGGAATTTTTTTTAAAGATGTGTGAGGACGCAGTGCGATAAATTACATCTTATAAAGAGGAAGCACATTCTTATTAACGGAAGAGTGAAAAGACCTTTGATACATAACTATATCATCTATAAATGCGTGCAAGCGTAGCGATCGAGGTTTGGGGGAAATTGCTCTTATATATAGTCGCTTGAAATTAGCTAGGGCGCGTTTAATGATGAGAGGAAAAGGGGACACTTATTAGGAAATACAAGGAGCATGTGCCAAAGTACAAAGAGTAAATATCAGAGGTGAAAATGGGGCACTTCTTACACCCCCAAAAGGAGGCAATCAGGGATGAAAAAAAGTCAGTCGTGAGAATAGGAAATGGGCATTTGTCGACGGAAAAGGGGCCTCCATCAGATCTTGATAGCGGCATTTATAAGAGGTGAAAAGGGGCATTTATGAAAAGAGATGGGTCCCTTATTAGTAAGGAAAAGGGGCACATATCATTGTTAAAAGGAAAACTATCAGAGGTGAAAAGAGGCACTTATAGCACTTGAAAAGGGGCAATGACCAGATATGAAATGGGGCACTTATGTGAATGAAAAAGGGGCACTTGTAATCAAGGAAAAGTAGTTGAAAGAAAATGGGCACCGATCAGATTTTAAAGGGGCATTTTTCGGAGGTGAAGGGGGCACTTATCTGGAGTGAAAAGGATTAACTTCTCGTGCCTGAAAAGGGTCATTTATCAGAGAAGGGGCACTTATGAAAAAGGGAAGGGGCTCTTTTTTTAATGGGGCACTTTTCGTTAGGAAAAGGGGCATTTATTAGAAAGGAAAAAGGGCACATGTGAAAATATAAAGTGCGCGTATCCGAGTTAAAATGGAGGTAGTTATATTAAAAGGGGAAGGGGCACTTCTTACAAAGGAAAAGGGGCACTTGTCAAAGTAAAAGAGGCACCTCTCAGATTTAAATAGAACAACTATCAGAGGTGAAGGGGGCACTTATCAAAAATGAAAAGAGGCACTATTCGTACCTAATCAGGGGCACTTACTAGAGATTAAAAAGGGCACTTATGAAAATGGAAAATGGACACTTATTGCAAAGGAAAATAGGAACTTTTCGGGTGCTTGAGAAAGTGGGGGGGGGGGGCACTGTGCCACGTCTTTCGGATGGTGACGTGAAAGGTCGGTCCCCAGACGTAAATAATCATATCTGATTGATACACGTCTGTAAAAACCCAATTACACACACACACACACGCTTGATGAGTGTTCGACTTAGAATTGATCTATTGAATTGATGATGGTGAATGATGATAATTAATGAATTATAATGCGGGATGGTGAATCTTGATAAAGATGCTAGTAATAGATCTAATAACGACAACAATAACAATAATAATATTGATATGTTAATAATATCATTACCGGTAGTATTATTACTTAATATTGTTGTTGTTATAATTATTAGAATCTATATAGTATCATCATCGCCCTCATAAATTTGACGTCTCCATTGCAGGAGTATATTTGCCAGAATAACAAGCACAAATCTTGTCAAAAGAAACTTATAAAGTAGGACAATCCAATATATTACTCCATGATCAGATATCTATCATCTTGATCATGATTGTATGGACACAGTTTGTACTTTGTAGCATTTTCAGGCTTTTTTTTTTTTTTTTTTTTTTTTTTTTTTTTTTTTTAAATAATCATATCAGCCAGTGCGGCGATGTAGCTCCCGGAGCTTTGAATGTGCACTTACGTATTGTAAAAATCCACCCCCGGCCCAGTGTAACTATCAAGGTTATCTTCCAAGACCTCACACAAATTTTCTTCAACATATTGGCCGTTAAACCATGCATCAAAGCTTTTTAATACCCTACCCAACGATATCAGAATTATAAATGTTTTTAAATCTTACAACATTGAGATTAGTAAAATTCAAGATATTTGCTCACTTCTTTCATCTCGTAGATAAAAAAATTTCCCCTCACTTTATCACTATGATTCTATTTTGTACTTAAATTTCTGTAAATATGTTCACTTATTATAACTTGCATATTAATTTTGTTTGTAAATTGTATTTTCATTGTTTTATATTCTGTTCTAATTATAATGTAATCACGGCCTCGCTGAAAAAACAGCTTTTGCTGAATGTGGGCACAATTGTATTTTTCTTTTTAACCGTGAATAAATAAAATATACCTGTGGCTGCAGCGAGGTCGACAACAAATCAAAAGTCTTAACAAAGGCTTCTACAGTAATTCGTATAGCTTTAATGATCGAAGAAACCATTCCATTTCGTTTCATTCCGTACCAGTATATTCCGTGAAAACTGGATAAATCACAGATAAAGAATCATAATTACAAGTACATCATAGCATCATCAATATAGCAATAAACACAGTCTCTTTGAGAAACTCATAAAATAATGTACATTGTGTCATGATCTTCATAACTCATTAAAATAACCCCAGTTCCTATTCATCTGCATTATGGCTTTCCATAAATACAAACTCTCATTACAAGTGTCTCAACTATAGACTATCTACATGTATAGCTTGAATAACAATTAACTTGGCAATAATATATTCCAAATCTCTACTTAGTGCTTCACACTCTCAAAATATATCTTCAAATTATTTAACAATATCTTCACTAGTTATCACTGTTCTTAATATAAAGTCAAATGTACATATATCATAACAGCATGGGCTTGCATGTATTACATTACATTGCATACTAACATGAACATCTCTCAGTAAGAAGTTCAAAACATACACACTAATTTACACTTTATGTTTCGACAATTCATAGAAATACATTCAATATAACAAAACTAATCTCTTTGCCTGACATAATGACAAACTTAGAACTGAAATCTACTTGATGCTCTGGCAAAAAGGGGATTCTTGTACCTCGGCACAACCATGTTAATGTAGCCTTCTGAGTGTTTGATATCAAGTGGTTATCAATAGATGGTGCTATACTAGGCACCTTGCCTGAGGAAGTGCTATTACAAATATATGTGTATTCATGCATGTCATGCATCAATAGTACAAGAAACAAATGACTTGGGTGATAATTTAATTAAGTGCAACTATCACAACAATACCAATACCAATACCAAAAATCTACAAGATTATCTTAGACAACCTAGTACGTATAAATCCCTTGACCATTTAAAAATAGATCCTGATGATATACTCCGATTCAAAAGTGATAGAAATGCGGCCATACTGAGAAAAACATTTCTTATTTTCTATCATCCTCATTGCAGATACTAGAGCACAATGTCCATGACCGAACCTCACCGCAGGGTTCTGGAAAAGGTTGCCCCTGTCTTTTTAAATGACCTTGATGCTGAAGATATTGTACCACATCTGTTGGGTGATGAAGCCATAACTAGAGATGATCGTGATAAAATCAACACCAAGGGAACAAGAAGAGAAAAAGTAGCTGCTCTCTTGGAAATCTTGCCAATGAAAGGCGACGGAGCTTATATCTCTCTCCAGAGCAGCCTTACAAAAACAGATGGATCCATGCATCTTTATGAGATAATGAAGAAACATGACGAGACGGTATCATGTCAACCTCCACAGGAATTCAAGGAAAAAAAGCTGCCCCTTCAAGGTGATTTTCTTTTTTGAATGTCCCTGTCACTCTCTCCCCCTTGGATTTCTTCTCATTTTTAGCTAAACCACACAGGCACAAATATTCAACTTTGAATGAGAAGTGACCAACAACAATATCTCTTAATAAATAAGTCGTGAAAAATCTGGGGAATAAAAGGACAGTGCTAAAAAAATTATATTTAGGCACCACAGCCTGTAAAACCAGAGCAGTATTTGTCTAAACTAAAAAATTAAGAAGGTAATGTTGTCATGCTATATGCTTTCCCGAAAGTTACAAAATAGAAGTGCTCTGGGATAGAAAACACATATAATTTCATATAGAGTCTAGATGTAACAGATGTTAACATGTCACATTAGATTGGTAGAATAATTTTACTTGGTCTCTAAGCCCAAATTTGTAATTTTTTTGGTAAGAATGATCAGGAAAGGTTAAGACAGCAAATTTGTATACAAATTTTAAAAACTGTTTGCTACAGAATCTGATGAAATCCCTATATTTTATAGCCTACACATATTTTTAAGCTGACAGATAATAAAAGTTTGTATACTATCAATTTATGCTTCTTATTATTATTTGTATAAGTTTCGTACATGTATTTTCATTCCTTCAAATTCCCTAAAGTGTTTGAAAAGTTTGCAAATTTAAATTGTTCAGAAAAGGAGATTAAGTTTAATTTCCATTTAAGTAAGTACTTTCTAGCTCTGTGAAGAAAACCATCATTGGCGCAAGTTGGAAAGACATCGGACTAACCTTCATTATAACAACATTTTAATAAAAAAACACACAATAAGAACAGAAACAATCTCAATCTCAATCTTGTGTCTCAGTTAAAGGGTGGTAAAGATGTTTTAAGCTGATTACTTGGTTGGATTTATTATAAAAATGACATATTGAAATCAAGCATTCACATTGTTTATATTATATTTCATCAGGGACGACACAGAGAAATTCCCAAAAAGAAGGAAGATTAAATGGGGTTCATGCAGGGGCAGTGGCCCCTTACGGGGGTAGAAAACTTTAGAATATATTAACGTAAAAGGACATGTTTCCTTGCATTTAAATTCTAAATTTGAGAAATATTTGTTACATCTTGCTTTAAGGGACTCTTTAACAGAGAGATAGTTATTGTTATTTTTTAAATTTTCTTTTCCCCTCGTCTTAAAATCTCGAAATCGGCGGAGGATCCTCATCCCTGTTTCATATAATTATGTTTCAGCACATTATGTTCTTTGTACAAACTAATTCATCAATTTTTTGTTCTTTTTCAGCCATCGAGGGCATTGACTTACCGGTAATTGATATGCGTAATGAAGAGAAGAAACCCCAAAACCCAAACAAAGTTCTGAAGGATCCAGACCTACTGGATCTAGCCCAAGAACTCGGAGAACACTGGGAAGTGCTGGCCCTCAAACTAGGCATGAGCAAAGCCGTCATCTACCAGTGCAAAGAGAACAATAGATACAACACCCAAAGTCAGATCTGTGATATGCTGTACAAGTGGAAATGTAGTCAGGGGAAGAAGGCCACTGTGTCTGCCATGCTAGAGGCATGTAAGAAAATTAAACTGCTCGGTGAAGATGCTTATGAGTTCCTCTACAAGCTATAGTGTTGGTAGTTTAAAGACCTCATATCTCATCATGGAGTATAGTAACTCCATGATCTCATCAAGCATCTTTTCATTTTGACATTCAAACACAGATTATGGAGTACGGTAAATGCAAAGAAATTGTAAACATTTATAACATGTACAACTTCATTTTCTAACTTTTGAAGTACAATTCATGGTGAATTGTGTTTTATTAGGACATAAAAAAGGATGTGTATCTGATTGTTACCATGTCATTAGATCTCTTTTAAACATCATAATGAAAAATGAAACTTCATTTTTGTTGGTCACTTTATGTGGGCATGCATGCCCATCGGTTCAGTAGATGGGTCATTGAGTGGTATGAAGATAAAGGGAATTTAAAAAAGAGATAGTCAGGATATCAAATATGCGGATCTGTAAACTGGATTGGCCGGTAACAGAAGTACCAGCATAATGTCACAAAGGAATGGATAGGAGTGGATCTAAAGCCTTGAAAGTCCATGCTTGGGAAATGCAGGATTCCTCGCAAAGCAAGGGGTAGGCTACAAGGTAGTCATTACTTGATGATCATAATAATATGCTTAACTTTTTGAGGTGTTATTTTTGTGAAAGGTTTACTTCCACAAACGCTCATTTGCCCAATTGCTCATAAGTTTGAGTATGTTTACCTTCCAAATATACATTAAAATTAAAGGTAATACAAATTTTTGGGAAATTTTGAAAATTGGGTGGATAGTGATTCTTTACAATTTTGATATATTTGGATGCCCCTGTAGATGTATTACGAGCGCTAAAAAATTAGCCCCTAAAACACTTCTGCTTTCGCGAAAAATGGAATATAAAAATTTACCGGTGCTCCCGGTAAATTTTGATAAATTTCAAATAGCGCCTACGGCCGTACAATGGTAGCTGCGACCATGAAAATTTCAGAATATGTAGTTGTGATATATAGTTTCCAAACGAAAATAGTTAAACGGTAGATTTACTCCAGAAACATTGTTTCATAGCTTAATTAATATTTTGACCTTAAGAGGGAGCTATACAACATAAATAATTTATTATTTACAATCCATAACTTTAGAGTCGATTTCAACCGCGACAACGATCACTGAATATTGTATGATCGCATATGCTTCCGATAATATGTTCATTTAAACCAAATTCATGACCCCATACCAAAACTTTGTAATACCTTTAAAGTTAACTTATACTCTATTTACTCTATAACACATTTACGACTATGATATGTGATGTCTAAGGAGGAGGGGGAGGGGGGGGGGGAGGGGTGCTGAGGTAAATTAGAGTAGGAAGCTTTGTGTACAAAAAAAAATTAATGAGTAACTTCTCCAAAATACAAATGTTTCTGCAGATCAGTAGGGATATGGCATTGAGCGCATTAGTCTTTATTTAAAAAGTATGACATTTTATCAACCTGTCACCTGTGCAATACATTAAAATTAAATTCTTTTTATTTGTCCATGTATTTGTCTACAGGAGAAAAACGTTGCAAAGGGCAATACAACATTTTTGTTTACGCCTTGTGGAAAGCAATTTTTTCTTTAAAAAAAAAAGAAGAGAAAAGTGTACCAAAAACCACAGCTTTTACCACAAACACTGAAGATCAGCTAAATTTAGTATTCCATGTACAGTACCGGTATGTATGAAAACTAGATTTCTTGAAAGTGTTTCTGATCATGTTAAAGTTAAATCTTCAGAAGGCTTAATCTCCAAAGTCATGAACATAAAATATAATTTTAATTGATCAAGTCATGATGTTTACTGCCAGCATACATTGGTAAAACTTATCGATTATAAAAGCACAACATTTGTTAGAATCTGAAAGCAAATACAATACATGTACAATCACAATTTGCTTTACAAAAATCATATTCAAATGTGCAGTCACTAGTCAAAGACATATTATTTACTGTTAGCTTTCCATGTATTATGAATGTAATTTTCCATCTTCATGAAGTACTGTTATACCAGAAACTTTTACAAATTATAGCCTACAATGAACTGAAAATACTGAGAAAACTTTGTTTTATTAGTGGTAGGTTTGAGTTGAGTTGAGTTTGGAGGGAAATGGTTTTTGCTGTAGAATATATATTTATCTGGGCCAGAAAAACTGGATTGATACAAAAGAACACTAGGAAGCATTAACAAAAATAAAAATTGACTAACTTTCAGAAGGGGGGGGGGGGGGGGTGACGATCGAAAGCGCTACATAAACGATAGAGGGCCGCACCGCGGGAACTTTGACTCGTATACAATTATGTACCGTTCATAATTATGGCAATATCCCCGCCAGGCTAGGCCAGGCCGCTCAGCTCGGGCGGGCGGGCGGAGGGCTAGCTAGGGGCCGGGACCGGCTGCACAGTATACTGGGGATCGCATTATTTTGGAGTCGAGTCGAGTAAGTTGGTTCTCGACCTCGGTGTAGTTGGCAACTCTTAAAGAATACGCTTGGATCTTCTCTTTTAGTGTGAAATACATGGTAAGGTACATATCTTAAGGATTCTAAAAAAAATTAAGCTTCTCAATGTCAATGATTGAATGAAATGTCTTGAAATATCCATGAAAGAATTCCGCTCACTCACTAAATTTGAAGCGGTGATCCTGCGGCATTTATTTTAGCAAGGATCGTCAAAACAATAGAACCATTATCATGAATATCAGTTAGATCTAATTATGTGTGTGTGTGTAATTAGGGTTTTTACAGACGTGTTTCAATCAGATAAAAGTGACTTATTTTTCACATTAATTACAATTCCAAATGATGGACAATTGACATTCTTTTGACAAGATCATAATTAGAATTTAGATTAGAACTCTAGCCTAGGTCTAGACTCTAGTCAGATCTAGATCGATGCTAGACAGCAATAACCATCTGATTTGGGTCATTTCTTTAATAAAACTGACATTTGTTGTCATTCCCCAATACATAATACTATAATCGGAGGTCTAGTGGAGCCAGACGTAGTCTCAGTGGAACAACCGACGATTAGAGAGACTGAAGTTTTCGGTCTAGATCGATGCAAACTTTGCTAGTAGTAGTCTAGACTCTAGGCCTACTACTAGATTCTAGTACCTAATAATAAACTTCATAAGTAAACAAATCTTTGAAAATATACTTGTAGTTTCAAACGTAGAACTCTATATTTCTTTGGTACATATTTGAGATCTCTTGTTTTCCCTATAAAAACTGCAAACAGCACAACTGTGATTGAACTCGCCTATTCTGTTTGCATGGTTAGACAGAAATAACCGTCTGATTATGGGTCATTTCTTTAATAAAACTGATATTTGTTGACATTCCCCATATGGTCAGAGGAGCCAGATGCAATCTCAGCGGAACCACACATAGGAGCATCACTATCCTCAGGGCTCGAATTACCCACCGGCAATCGGCAATATGCCGCCATGCCTCGCCATGCCCCTCTCACTGGCCTGAATGCCCTTTTCAAAATCAAACCGTTTACGGCCACAATATTTTATTCCATAAAAGTTTTGCCGACATTATAGTCATCATAAGTCAACCCCGACTTGTAATGTTCAAAAAGATTTCGTTGCCCCTATACTGAGGTCTAAAAACAATAATTATCGGCAAGACTTTGTTGCCCCTACGGAGATCTAAAAACAATAATTATCGGCAAGTTTTGTTGCATCTACAGAGATCTAAAAACAATAATTATCGGCAAGGTTTTGTTGCCCCTACGGAGATCTGAAAATAATAATAATTATCGGCAAGGTTTTGTTGCCCCTACGGAGCTCTAAAAACAATAATTATCGGCAAGGTTTTGTTGCCCCTACGGAGATCTAAAAACAATAATCGGCAAGATTTTGTTGCCCCTACAGAGATCTAGAAACAATAATTATCGACGAGGTTTTGTTGCCCCTACGGAGCTTTAAAAACAATAATAATCGGCAAGGTTTTGTTGCCCCTACGAAGATCTAAAAACCATTATAAAAAATTATAATCGGCAAGGTTTTGTTGCCCCTACGGAGATCTAAAAACAATAATTATCGGCAAGGTTTTGTTGCCCCTACGGAGATCTAAAAACAATAATTATCGGCAAGACTTTGTTTCCCCTACGGAGATCTAAAAACAATTATTATCGGCAAGCTTTTGTTGAATCTACGGAGATCTAAAAATAATAATTATCGGCAAGGTTTTTTTGCCCCTACGGAGCTCTAAAAACAATAATTATCGGCAAGGTTTTGTTGCCCCTACGGAGATCTAAAAACAATAATAATCGGCAAGATTTTGTTGCCCCTACGGAAATCTAAAAACCATTAATTATCGGCAAGGTTTAGTTGCCCCTACGGTGCTCTAAAAACAATAATTATCGACAAGGTTTTGTTGCCCCTACGGAGCTCTAAAAACGATAATAATCGGCAAGGTTTTGTTGCCCCTACGGAGCTCTAAAAACGATAATAATCGGCAAGATTTTGTTGCCCGTACGGAGCTCTAAAAACAATAATTATCGGCAAATACCCCCCCCCCCCCCCCCCCCCCCGCCCACCATGAAAACGGTGTGAGGTGATTTTAGGCACACTTTCCACTTTGGCCTTAGTGCCCCTTAGGATAGATTTGTGCCCCTTTCAGTGGATTTGTGCCCTCTCAAAAAAGTGGCCTTGACCCAAATTTGATGTAATTCGAGGCCTGTATCCTGGCTGTGTAGTAAAAGCTATGCTTTTGATTCTCAACATTTCAAACACCACTGTACAAAACTCAACTAATTTCACTAAAAATCGGTACTTTAGTGACAATTGATGACACCTAAATAGCAGTAAAATACATTTTTTTAAACTTACTGATGTTAAAAAGAATAATTTAAAAATTCAAATTGTAAGTCTAGTGTCAAACTTTGCTTACAGCTGCATCGACATGATTGTGTACAGTCTATGCAATAATGTGTGGTGTGTTTATTTGTGTATAGGTATAATAATACCCGCCTCACAGCAAGCATGCAGTGCTAGAGGTCAATACGCATTAGCATTGACTCTCTATGCTTTGCTGGAGTGAGCGGAACCACCGTCGATATCAGAGACTGAAGCTTTCGGTCTAGGTTAAGACTACTAGCCCGAATTTTCTGTCTCTTTCGTTTGTTTCTAGGAGCCAACCCTACCCAAATAAGAGGCTTAACGAACGAAAGAGACAGAAAATTCGGGCTAGGTTAAGACAATGGTATGCAAACAGATGAGATAGAAACTAAGTATGTGCAATTTGACCAAATAAAATTTTCGTCATAAATCAATTAAATGAGAAATTTCTGGACACCAAATTTTGAGAGCGGAATCCCTTGTAAGTTGTATATTCCAATTGCAATCGCGCTTTCAGTAAATTGAAACATGTTTATCTGGACAAGAATGATGACAGTTGTGTGTCTGGCCACTTCTAAAAATGTAGCCTTCTCTTTTGCGCCTTTTCACTAAAATATGCATCATATTCATATTGCACTATAAACCATCACATCAGCTGCTAAGTGCTAACCATCATAAATATCTGTTTAAAAGCTATGATTATGACAGAGAGTTAGAAAGGAGTGATGAATATGCACGAGAGAGAAAAAAAGAGGGGGTGTATGTGTTTGTGTGTGAGAGAGTTACCAGTTTAATAAAATATATGAAAGAGATAAAAAGAATTGCTTGATTTCAGTTTCATCTTTTTTCCCCAGGTGACACTGAATTGTTCATTATCTATGAATGATCAGCGATACCCAGCTTTCTGTCAACTTGATGTCTTGGAATCATGGCCTCACAAAATCCCATGCAGGTCTCTGAATCGATACTGAAAAAAGAATGTGAGGAGTCATGGAAGCAAGTGAATAAGGTAAGCTCTCCACTTCATTGCTTACATGTATATCCCTGGTTGGAAGCTGTTGATTTTGCTTGTTTCCCTCAAAAGTGAAGATTTTTGAACTTCTGTTATAATTTATTTATAAGTGTATGTTTTCCATTGATTTGGTTTAATTTTCAAATGAGGTACATTCTATTTGTTTCCCTCTAGATATTCAGTGTCACATTTTCAGCGTTGCAAAGAAAGAAAGAAAGATATTTTGTTGATTTAAAGTTCCTAATTTTGTTTTCTTTGACTGTTTTAGAACCAAGCTGTTTTACTATCACAGCCCAGACATGGACCTGTTGGAGATTCACAGAATGCTGTAAGTCAAACCCTAACCTTTTACATTCCTATTTGAATAATTGTGGTCTTATAAAGCCCCTGTGTGTTTTATATGATCATTGACGTTAACTGCATGTATGTCATGATAAGTCCCTGTAAGAACGTATCATGGAGAGTTGGGATTGATGCGATTTGGTCTTGAGTCTGATATAAATCGCAGCTTTTGTACTTGAGAAATAGACAAGTGTAACTTAGCCATGGATTGGTAGACGTTGTGATCAATTTGGATCAATATTTAATCAAATTTTCTTGCATGAACAGGGTCTGTAGCTTTATGATTATAGAGTGTGGACTACGATGTAATGGTAGTCATTTCAGAGCCAGAAGGGCATTAACTCTGTGTTGTGGTACACATTAGTTCACATGAGATAATGCCTTCTGGCCCCAAACTGACAAAATTTTCTTTTTTTTCTGTTTTACTTATTAGCCCCGTTCAGATAATAAGCGGTAAAAAAACTGTTTTTAAAGAATGATGATGTAAAGTGTAATACGTGTCACATTTCTGCATCTTGTAATTCAGAGCTCACTGAATCTGTGCAGACCCTTGGATGCACACAGTTGCCATTCATTTTCATGTAAAAAAAAAAATGTAAGTTTACAACGTTACATCTGAATGATCATTTACAAAGTTCTCAGTGGTTTACTAAATTTGCAATTAAAGGTTATGTTTTTTTTTCTGTGTGTGGTGCATATAACACATTGCAATTTTAATTCATGCTTTTGTTTAAAAAAAAAAAATTGTCTTTGTAAAGTTTTATGTTTTTTCAATCTTGAGTCTTTATATTTTCATTATCTCTTTCCACAGCTGTCTGCCATTTCGCAGATGAAAGCAAGATGTCTTCAAGGAGAAATTGATGCTGTTAAAGCCAAAAAAGTTAAAGGTACCGGTAATTTTATCTCCATTTCTTCTGTGAGTGTACCTTAATTTTGATCTGCTCATTTACTATATTTCCTAATTCTTCTTTTCCACTTTCCTGTTCCATCTTCCCCTTTACTTCATTTCCTTGTGTTAACTATATACCCCAAGAAGGTGAATAGATTCACAGTATACTACAATAACTGAATTCCGAACTCAATCTTGGACCAAGTCTTAACCCTAACCCTTTATCTTTGAGTCCTTTACAGTTTCCCGCTTTTGCACTTCTGAACAGTAAATTTTTCAATTACTAGTAGTCAGAATGCAGTTAATCCTTTCTAATGTCTTTCACATTCACAATGTTAGTGCTTCCCAATGATCCGGTGATCCTGGAGTCCTTGTTGAAGGAGGATCTGGAGAGGAATGTTTCTCAGCTGGAGGAGTGTCTATCTGTGGTGGAAGGGAGACGGAGAGAGCTGGAGGATGATCTAGCAAGGTAGGAACAGTGACAGCGGGGGAGGCTAAGGTCTGATTTAGCAACTAGGGAAGCTAAACTTGTGCTTTTTGGACAAGCTCAGTATCAGATGGAGCCTTGCTTGAATAAATATTGTAATAATATTCTGTTAATGTATAGCACATATCACATTACGATGTAACCTCCATATGCACTTCCTAAGACTTTTCGAAAGCGATATCAGGGCACAGTGCATTTTTAACAATAATCCTTCCAGATACCCATTTCCTTCTTCTGGTTCAAATGTGTTAAATGTAGATTAATGTCTTGCCGAAGGACATTAGTGCTGCAGCAGGGATTCAAACTGTGTACCTTGTGTTTCACAGTCTGGTGAGTGGTGACTAGACCACACCACCTGTCTTTCACAATGCCCACATTCTAAGAAGCTGTGAAAACTAGAGAGCATGGTTCAGCCAAAGGATTATTAAGTGGCTATATGCCCCTGGTAATACATGGCTTGGGTCAGCTGCCCTTTTCATTCTGCCTTTCTCAACTTTTAATAGCTCCCCGTATTGAAATTTATTTAAGAAGTTTAGTAGTTCCTATTTCTCGGCTGTCAAATTTTGCAGTATTAAAGGCATCGTTTAACAATGTTAAATCTAAAATGCATGGCCCTACGTGTTATCAGTGTCTGTGATATGGTGTAATATTGAAGCCCTAATGTGCTTCAAAATGATCATGAAGTGCCTCAAAAAAGTAAAAATCTTTGAGTGACTGGTTTTACCATACCGGTACTCATTTTTATGCCTCCGTTACGAAGTAGCCGGAGGCATCATGTTTTCGGGTTGTCCGTCCGTACGTCTGTACGTACGTACGTCGCGTTCTCGTGATCGCGTTATCTGAAGAACCGATTGATGGATTCCTGCCAAACTTTGGTCATGTATGTATCTTGCAAAGCCGATGAACTGATTAGATTTTGGGGTCACGAGTTCAAAGGTCAAAGGTCACAGTGCTCATTATGTATGCAAAAACAGCTCGTGATCGCGTTATCTGAAGAACCGATTGATGGATTCCTGCCAAACTTTGGTCATGTATGTATCTTGCAGAGCCGATGAACTGATTAGATTTTGGGGTCAGGAGTTCAAAGGTCAAAGGTCACAGGGCTCATTATGTTTTCAAAAACAGCTTGTGATCGCGTTATCTGAAGAACCGATTGATGGATTCTTGCCAAACTTTGGTCATGTATGGTACATGCAGAGCCGAAGAACTGATTAGATTTTGGGGTCACGAGGTCAAAGGTCAAAGGCCACAGCGCACATTATGTATGCAAAAATAGCTTGTGAACGCATTCTTATTAGAACTGACAGCTAATAAACTGAGTAGATTTTAGGGTCATGAGGTCAAAGATCAAAGGGTCATATATATGTATATGAGAAATTGCTTGTAATCACGATATTCTGAGAACCTGTTAATGGATTATAATTGAACTTGAATTCGAAAAATTTCTTGTTTTGGTTTGTAAAATTGCTCTATGACGGAGGCATCATTTTCGACTGCATGCAGTCGAAGTTCCATCTAGTTATCCAATAGACTGTAGTGTTATAAAAACCGTTAGGAAAGCAAAATTTTAAATTTCAATTTCCAATCATAAATATCTTGATAATCGGACAGGCAATCGGCTTGTAAAATTCATAGGTTTCCTGACTGACCTAAAGGTTTAGAATTATCATTGCAGCATGAGCTAGATCCAGGATTTTGTTTTAATATCTGATACAAATTTACCCAATCCCTTGGCTTTTAATGCTATCTCACCCATAGGCAGAAGGAGTTATTGTCACAGCATCAGGATATGAACAGAGCTTTAGAATCTAGACTGAGGGAAGCTGAGGAAGGAGGAAACACATCGAGGCCAAATGAAGATAGGTATGTCTCCCAAGTCACACCAGATTCTTGATATTTTAGACTTTATACAGGTGCATTGTGTGTTCTTAGGTAGCGTAGTGTAATGCAGTCGCACGAAAAGACACATCGGGAACGCAAACTGCATACTCGTTGGAAATCATTATTTTTTATCACTCAGAGGTAGAACCACAACATTGGGAAATGAAGCTGGTAAATGCATATCTCGATTAGGCTTACTGTTAGCTAAACTTTCATTCAGATATGTGAAAAAAGGGAACTTTAGTTAAAAAACATCACTATTAAACAAACATACATTTTGGGTTCCATGCAGATACGTTGTTAAGCTACGCTACGGAAACAAAGGTTCGTACGAACGATTATTTTGTACGAATCTCCCTGTTTTTCCATTGTCTTCCCGTTCGTACAGCGTCCGTAGCAGTTCGTAATGGCATTTGTGACCGAGGCTTTAACCAATTTATTTCTCTATTGAAATCAGTACCGTATGTCTCCCTCATCAGGAGCATTTTAGATCTTTTGAATGCAGAGACCTCTACAAAATATACTTTTTTATCAAAATATTTTCTGTGATTGATGGATTTGATGCACATGCTGCACTGTCTCAATATTTCCACTTTCTCAACAGCCTAGATTAAAACCAGATGAGATAGTGATTTAGACTACAAGGCACAATGCATGCTTGCATTGCATAACTACTCTACATTGTAGATGAGCAGATTTCTTTTTGACCATTTGTCAATAACAATTTCTATCTTTTTTCTTCCAGCCAAATAAAGATATTGAAGAGGAAGCAGAAGAAGGCTGGTGAAATCCAGACTGTTCTCTTGAAGCAGATTGGAGACTTTGTTGGAACCCATTTTCCCTTGCCTGATGTATCCAAAGGCAGACAGGTAATTCATGCTGCTTGTCTTTTGGTAAATGCCAGAAAAGTATGAAAAAGTAATGTTTGAAAACAATATTTTAGTTGTTGAAAACTACAATGAATCTCAAGGTTGTTTACTACCGGTATGTTTTTATAAACATCCTATATCTACCAGTGTCAAATTCAGTCTTCTTTGGCACCTGCTTGGTGCTAGTTTTTATGCCTCCGTTACGAAGTAGCCGGAGGCATTATGTTTTTGGGTTGTCCGTCCGTCCGTACGTGTACGTACGTCCGTACGTCCCGTTCTCGTGATCGCGTTATCTGAAGAACCGATTGATGGATTCCTGCAAAACTTTGGTCATGTATGTATCTTACAAAGCCGGTGAACTGATTAGATTTTGGGGTCACGAGGTCAAAGGTCAAATGTCACAGGGCTCATTATGTATGCAAAAACAGCTCGTGATCGCGTTATCTGAAGAACCGATTGATGGATTCCTGCTTAACTTTGGTCATGTATGTATCTTACAGAGCCGATGAACTGATTAGATTTTTGGGTCACGAGGTCAAAGGTCAAAGGTCACAGGGCTCATTATGTATGCAAAAACAGCTCGTGATCGCGTTATCTGAAGAACCGATTGATGGATTCCTGCCAAACTCTGGTCATGTATGTATCTTACAGAGCCGATGAACTGATTAGATGTTGGGGTCACGAGGTCAAAGGTCACAGGGCTCATTATGTATGCCAAACAGCTCGTGATCGCGTTATCTGAAGAACCGATTGATGGATTCCTGCCAAACTTTGGTCATGTATGTATCTTACAGAGCCGATGAACTGATTAGATTTTGGGGTCATGAGGTCAAGGTCAAAGGTCATGCGGCTCATTATGTATGCAAAAATAGCTTGTGAACGCATTCTCATTAGAACTGACAGATGGATTACTATTTAACTCTGGAAATCTTGCAGAGCCAATGAACTGAGTAGATTTTAGGGTCATGAGGTCAAAGATCAAAGGGTCATATATGTACATGAGAAATTGCTTGTAATCACAATATTCTGAGAACCTGTTAATGGATTACAATTGAACTTGAATTTGAAAAATTTCTTCTGTTTTGGTTTGTAAAATTGCTCTATGACGGAGGCATCATTTCGACTGCGCGCAGTTGAAGTTCCATCTAGTTTAATTTTATCTTGGGGCACAAAGTTCCCATGCTTTTTTCCTACCCATACATAGTGTGTCTGGACAGGTTGGCTATGTGAACAGGCGATTTCAAACAGTAATTTGAAGAAGTTTACAAGCATTATTTCAATAATCTTTTCAGACTTATATTGGACACTGTTGTAAGGGACAAATAATTAGTGCTATTTGATGAATATTTCTTGTTAAAATCCAATGGCGAAAGATCAGGCTTTCTTTTTATGCCTCCGTTACGAAGTAGCCGGAGGCATTATGTTTTCGGGTTGTCCGTCCGTCCGTACGTACGTACGTACGTACGTCTGTACGTACGTACGTACGTCCGTACGTCCCGTTCTCGTGATCGCGTTATCTGAATAACCGATTGATGGATTCCTGCCAAACTTTGGTCATGTATGTATCTTACAGAGCCGGTGAACTGATTAGATTTTGGGGTCACGAAGTCAAAGGTCAAAGGTCACAGGGCTCATTATGTATGCAAAAACAGCTCGTGATCGCGTTATCTGAAGAACCGATTGATGGATTCCTGCCAAACTTTGGTCATGTATGTATCTTACAAAGCCGATGAACTGATTAGATTTTGGGGTCATGAGGTCAAAGGTCAAAGGTCACAGGGCTCATTATGTATGCAAAAATAGCTTGTGATCGCGTTATCTAAAGAACCGATTGATGGATTCCTGCCAAACTTAGGTCATGTATGTTACTTGCAGAGCTGATGAACTGATTAGATTTTGGGGTCATGAGGTCAAGGTCAAAGGTCATGCGGCTCAATATGTATGCAAAAACAGCTTGTGATCGCATTATCATTAGAACAGATTGATGGATTCCTGCCAAACTGAGATCATGTATGTATCTTGCAGAGCCAATGAACTGAGTCGATTCTTGGGTCATGAGGTCATAGGTCAAAGGTCATGGGCTCATTATGTATGCAAAAATAGCTTGTGAACGCATTCTCATTAGAACTGACAGATGGATTACTATTTAACTCTGGACATCTTGCAGAGCCAATGAACTGAGTAGATTTTAGGGTCATGAGGTCAAAGATCAAAGGGTCATATATGTACATGAGAAATTGCTTGTAATCACAATATTCTGAGAACCTGTTAATGGATTACAATTGAACTTGAATTTGAAAAGTTTCTTCTGTTTTGGTTTGTAAAATTGCTCTATGACGGAGGCATCATTTCGACTGCGCGCAGTTGAAGTTCCATCTAGTTTGGTTACATATCTGGACACACAACCCCCATCTTAGCACACCCCCCTCCCCCCAAAAAAAATTAAAATTAAAATTAAAATTAAAAAATATGTAAGCTCCTTGTGTGATATAACCGTTTATGGTGATTCCAGGACACTGAATCCCCAAAACTACCACTGCTTCTAATCAATGTGATGAAAACATTAATTGTATTTTGAAAGAATATTAAAAATAATACTCCAGTCATGTTTCAATAGTCAATCCCCTATTAGAAAACAAATCATACTGTGCATCTGGTTGTATTTAGTAACCTTGCTTGTTCGATTTACATGTTGTGCTCAACGAGGAATGACTTTTATCATGTTCAATATTTGAATAACATCAATACTCTTGTATTTTGTTTGCTTTTTGTATTTGCAGGCGGGACAGATCAATTACATATCACTCCTAGAGATTATTGAGGTATGCATACATATATTTCTCTGTTAAATGAGTCGGGAATATTTTCAAATCAAGAATATTATACTGACTGTTGGATAAGATTTCATGTATAATTTCCAATGGCCCAGTTTTTGATTTATTACTGGGCCATGTCTGAAGAGCAAACCATCATATTTAGTACTGTGGTTTTTAACCATTTAAAATACAATGTACACACAATTGTAATCTTAATTTTAATACAATTGTAATCTTAATTTTAATACACTCAAATTTAATGTTAATCTTTCATGCTGAATCATTGCTTGGAAATTGTCCTTGGGAGTCTTTTTTGAGAAAATTTCTCTCATTCTAGTTTTCATTTATCAACACACACTGCATAAATTTAAATGTATGTAGTGTATCATTCTTGGAGTAATGGTTCTCAACAAGGTCAGGAATATTAATGTGACAAGAAAAAACAACCGCTTTTGGGGTGTATTTTATATTATGGTTAAAAATCACAATGCATGTAATCTCCTATTTTTCTTTCATTCAAGCTCTTGATGAATAAAGGAATGGATGGTGATACAGACCCATACGTCTCTATACATGAAGCATTTTGGCCTCCGTACATAGAACTCTTACTCCGTTGCGACATAGCATCTCGACATCCTCAAGATGCCAGCCGCATCAGACTGGTTCCTCTTCATCTCTAAATCCATTGGTTCATAGGCTCTAATGAGCTGGAGTGCTACAAAACTTTCAAAGAATTGATCAGATTGGTTCCTCTCCACTGCTTAATCTGTTTGTCCATAGATTTTAAAGAGCTGGAGTATTACAAATCATGGAATGAATGGACAATTAATGTGACTGGATTCTCCTCATCTCTAAATCTGTTGGTTCATAGACTCAAAGGAGCTGGAGTGTTACAAAACTTTCAAAGAATTGATCAGATTGGTTCCTCGTTACCTCTAAATCTGTTTTTCCATAGACTCTAAAGAGCTGGAGTGCTTCATTTCTGAGGAAGATTTTTATGTTTATACATGTACTATCTTTATTGTTTGTGTTTGCTGGATATCTGATTTTAAAAACAAGAAAGGAGTATTACATTTTTCCCAAATGGATGCACATGCCAGCTATCAATACCAGGGCCCTATTTTACAAAAATTGTCATCAGTTACAAATGACAGTTTTTGTTATAAGCTAGTGAAATCCTTGCTTCTGATTGGTTATCAGCAGATTTGTCACTGATTTTTCTCATTTGTCATTGAAAAAAGGCTTTGTGAAATGGACCCCTGGTCAGTTGCAAATATGATTAGTGACTGTTTTTACATGTACATTCCAGTGGTTCTATTTCTTCAGGTCATCATCTAATCACCAATGAATTTTCTTACTACATGTACAATAAGACAGTTACTGAAATACAATGAGTGTGAGAATGTAATGTTTGGGACGTTCATGAGGATAAGCTTATGTACTGGTAACCAAAAGTTAATACACAATTTATCAACTGAAATTTACTGCTTCCATAGTTCATTTTAATACCACTGGGTCATTCATAAATTGTAATTATCTGAAGGCTCGTTTAGATATGGCGCGGTGTACTGCAGCAAAAAAATTGCAATTTTGTTTTGAAATGTAAAATGAATGGCAACTGTGCACCACAAAGGACTTGGGGGTATTCACTTTACATTTCTTTGAGAAGAATGATGAAAATCCCCTGGACTGACAAAGTTAGTAATGAGGAAGTTCTTACACGAGCTGGAGTGCGAAGGAAAAGGATACGTGAGATGTTGATTAGGCAGTTGAAGTTCATGGGTCACATTACACGTAAAGAAGGCCTAGATAATCTTGCTTCGACAGGGAAAATTTTGGGAAGATGGAGCAGGGGAAGAAGGAGGATACTTTGGATGGACAGTCTGCAGAAATTGTTGGAAGAGAGAGGAGTGAAAGAACTGGGAGTGGTACTAATACAGAAGGCTAGGAGCCAAGGGTTGTGGAACAGCATGATCGCCAAAGTCAATCGATATTGCAGTTAGAGAGAGAGAGAGAGAGCTCTTTGTTATAAGATCCAGAAACATGAAGCAAATCTCACGTCATTAACAAAAAAAACTGGAATGGTTTTGCCATCTTCTATCTGAAAGAGCATTTATATATGAATCTTTACACTTGCTTGATTATAAAAATGTCTTACACATAATCTTTTGCTAAATATGTTGTGTAGTTTTTGATTGAAGGTTTGATGTGTCTTGCTTGCACTGTGTTTTCTTTGAATCACAGAGAGATAGATGTCCAGTTAACTGACGGTCTGTGAGACAGATGTTGTGGGTCTTGTGAGGTTTCTGACGACTTTTTCAAGGCTCAAAAAGCTTATAAACATTGTGGGTCATCTTGGATGTTAGTCACCTGGAATGTCTAGTTAGGAGTAGCCTATCCGATATGCGTCAGGCTTTATGGCAAGTGTACTCATTGCGTTATGGAGACAGGCATCGGCGCGGGCGTCAGCCCAAGCGCCCATCATCACTGGTAAACTCATCATTATTCACAATTGTGCGATGCACGTATTCATGCATGATTCATAAGACTAGCCTTATTTGGTGATTGATCCCTTTTATTCAACCAATCAAATATCTCAATGTTCCTCATCGCTCATTAGCCTATTATTGTCCATGTTACATAAATATTCATGAAAGAGCTTTACAGGGGGTTCGTAGATTTTCTACGAACGAAACAATGTAAATAAAAGAAAATTGAACTTTTCATGTCCACCAGTGATGATAGGCGCTTGGGCTGACGCCCGCGCCCATGTCTGTCTCCATAACGCGATTATTACACTTGCCATAAAGCCCGACGCATATCGGATAGGCTAAGTTAGGAGTATAAGCTTACATTTAAGCAAATCCGTTACACATTCTTAAAGTATATATTATTAATTCAGTTTTTTTTTTCTTCTTCACACTTCCTGTGACGAAAATCCTATGACATTTGATTTATCTACCACATGTATTTAAACACTATGGATAAGGGATAGGAGTGGGGTTGAAAGGGTAATTAGCATGTGTGTACTAGAACACCTTGTAACCTACTATATTTTGGTAATCAATTTTATTTTTCAAAAAAAAGTCTTCATGAACAATATGGATATTAAACTGTAGATATTGTACATTTTCAGGATAAAAAAAATCATCTTTGTAAATAAAACGCCTATTTATAAAATCTTGTAGTAATAGCACGTTTTTTACTTGCAATGATATGCTGTTACATACTTTCTACACCAGTTGCCAACTTAAATTATGTGCTTACAGATATAAGTCTGTTCAATATCCTAATACTGTCCATCTTCTTTTTTTTCCTATCTCCATGCCTTGTAGTATCTCTCAATGTCTGTAATTCAACAGTGTTCATGCATCTCATTCTGCTGCTTTCTTCATTTCCCTTTCTCTTTCCCTTCCTCTCCCTCCCTCTTCATCTCTCTCTCTCTCTTCATCTCTCTCTCTCTCTCTTCATCTCTCTCTCTCTCTCTCTCTTTCTCTCTCTCTCTCTCTTTCTCTCTCTCTCTCTCTCTCTTTCTCTCTCTCTCTCTCTTCATCTTTCCATCTCTGTCAGGTTTATACAGCACATACATGTATATATCTGTCTTTTTTTCTCCGACAGTCTGATCATCCATTTCATCTCTCAAAACAACATTGAAACATTAATACACATCGAAAACTAAAATATATCTCGGTTCAAAGTCCATATTTACTTTTCCAGCATGCATCAATCACAAATTGGATTATCCTGGCAGAGTTTCATTTTACCATTCATATGAAATGCACATCAAGGCCACGTTGTACATAGTACTGGATACCAGTATTAGAATCAATCAACTACTTTTGTTCTTCATAAAATTCCAATGTTTGTAAGTTTTGTAAATTGTAAATATCGAGAGACGGCACAATCACTGCAATAAGATAGGCCTCCACATGCACATGTATATTATGTAGTGTTCCCTAAAAGAACCCATTGCCTATTGGACAGGAAAATAATGGATTGTACAATATTATCAGTCTTAAATATATGCAAGTTTTCATTCACCGATGCAACATGAATCTTTAAAAAGCTGTTACAGAACCCAAGCATTAATCAATAATACTGGAGTGGAAGGATTATCACATATGACAAACCTGAACAATTTAAATTTAAATTTGCATCATTATTACTACCATGAAAGTTTACCTGTATTGATGATACATATAAAGTTAACTCTCAAACATACTCAGAAGATTGCGCAATGTACCGCGCCGGTCTGGCAGGAAGGTGCCAATTGCGGTGAGGGGTTTTCATGGACCAGTAGATCTGAGATTATATTATCCAAAAAAAAAAAAGAGATGAGTATGAATTTACAAATAGTACCAAAATATAGAAGAAAAAAAGAAAGAAATAAAGTGAAAGGCGTAAATATTCTAAAAAAGAATGAAACGCCGATAATACCAAACAACAACAACATACCAACAATTCTATTTATTATCTTCAATTCACAAAATGATGATGAATTAACAATTTGTAGTAAATAATTCCTACATGAAATACTTCAGTAGACTTTATGATCATCTTGTACACATTCCTTGGTGTCATGAAGCATTTTCTGAACTCTTCTTCCTCTCTTCTTCTCGTCTCCTCTTGGCTTCATCCCTCATCCTTCCCAGCTCACCTAGGGCTGGAGGAATTTCAGGTATCTCCTGCATTTCAAAGATGACAGACGGGAGAAAAGGAGAATATTCACATTAGCCACTTTTATTGTACAATATTAATGATAGATTACTGGATTTTCAATGTCATTGAAAATGGGAGATTTGAAATGAAAACATATACTGTAGTCATATAGTCATAACATATAGTGTTTTATGTAACCTTACTAACACAAAGGTTTCTTGAGGTACTTTAAATGGAAATGAAAATAACACGATTGAAATAAAAATACATAAAATGTAGAAACGGGCCTATATCTACACAATCTGAACATCCCAGAGTCAACAGCAGGGCACAATTAACAAAATAGACAATTTCAGACGTCAGCCATATTTATGATAACACCAACATTATTTCTCAAATTGAATATTGTTTTCATAGCAGCAAAACAGGATGTGCCTTGTAATAATGTTTTCGGAGAGCACTCAAATCACACCTTTCAAAATCAAGCACACTTGGTAAAACTATCACTTCAATTTCTCACTTGATATGATAATATGTAGCAGCACGGTGTCATTTCTAATGAAGTTCTACACTCTAGAGCAGTATAAACGTACAGCGTTTTCAAATTACTTTTGCAATCTCTCTTTCTATTTTCCTCTCTCTATACCTTTTACATGGTTAATTTTTCATGAGTCATGGTATTTGAAGGCATAAAAGATGTAGTTCCCTTGGAATTTTGAAACTAAAAAACTTGGTCACTGAGGAGGACTGCTCTCCTCGTACATTTTTCTTGTTGTTGTGAAATATTGCACATTGACAAAATAATATCAAAATGCTATATTAATTGATACATAATGTGCCATCAGTTACTGTCAGTTACTGCCATAAAAAGGGTCTCAAGTATTTTGCCCACTTCCCATATTTTTAGAAGCTGGAAGATGGATAGTCAGAGATATCATGACATCTCGCTAGGTAAATTGTGCCATGGCCCATGATGGTAAAGTTTTTATGATGTGAATATCAAAGCTTTATGTTTTAAGCCCATTGAAGTACATGATCTCATTGTATTATGTTTAATATAATGTATGCAGTGGTCGCTGTTATACGTATCTCTCTCTCTCTCTCTCTCTCTCTCTAGAAATATAGATTACCAAACAAAACAAGACACGACAAGACATGACAACACAAGACAATACAAGACACGACAAGACAGGACAACACAAGACTATACAAGACAACAACAAAACATGCATAGCCTACCAGGTCTGGCTTGTAATATGAATGTACAGTCTGTGCCCCTAGAAACATAGTCAACATACTGGCCGTCATGAACTTGAGATACGGGTACCAGTCAACACCAGCCGGCATATTGGAAGACTACTTCAGCACTGATCACAAAGGTTCTCCCAAATTTCTTGGTAGACGTTCTGACTTCTGTACCAATGCAGTGTTCAATCACAATATTTCTCTTCACTATTTCATGCTAATGTCTTGTTCCTCTTGAATAAGCAAGTTTCCTTTTTCATTTGTTCATGCACAATTAATAGTTTATTTAATCTTGATATTCTTCTTCCAGTCGTTTGGCGTAGCGACGTTCTGATTCTTTTCTCCTGTACACATCATCTACAATTGCAAATACATGAGAAAGAGATAAAGTTTACAAGTAGTCATATTGATACTAGAATTTATGATAACTTACATGAGATGGACCACACATGGTTTTATCTCTATGATTTTATTAAATTTGTTCATGAACCCGTAAGTATAGCAATCACAAACAAACATTGTGTTCGTAGTTCCTTGTCGCAATCATCGCAGGAGCACAATGTTCTATTATTTTCATTATTTTCTTCACAGATTTTCACAGAACATGTAGCATGCACAGATCTTTAGACTCATATTTAGCTTAGATCATAATCATACTTGCTTCTTTTTCAGGTAACATCATTTCATTTGAAAGATTTTGGTACTTGGTCTGGACTCGGTTGAATTCAAAAGTCCTAGGGTTAGGATTAGAGTTTGGGTTAGGATTAGGCTTAGTGTTACAAAGCTTAGGTCTCGAGATTAAGCTTCATTGGTGAAGACGTGTTTGGTACCCTACAAACATTTTGTCAATTTTACTGGTGGGGTATTCTAAAGTTGTTCCATTCATTAATTCATTAATTCACCTGAACAAAGGATAATCCATTGGTGGCATTTCACTACATCCATCGCAGTACTATCCACCTCCTTAAAGTTGCAAGCAAGTGCAAGTACAATAAATCTATTCAAATTACAAGAGTGGAAGTAACACTGCACTGTATAGATAACAGACAAAAACATCTAACACACACAAAGTTCCACGCATGGGACTGGAAGTTTGACTTACAAAAAGTTTCTCGTCCTGGTGCTATTCTGGCATTGATCATGACCCATTCCAAAGCAGCTCCTGTGATGAATAATACAGGTAAGAACCTATATACACCAAATGTCTTCTTTCCCGGCCACTTATTGAGGATTCGGCTAAGAGTTTGACTATAAAACATCCTTGCCGCCGATGATTACACAATACTGGTTTCAGTCTCCGTGGAGGTTAATAGGTTGCTTTTCTTACATAAAAACACTCGATCGGATAATGGAGATAAGATCGGATGATGGCCGCTATCCAACTTCCTTTTGAGTCTTTTTTCACAGAAACAAATAAGTTGATATTTTTCTACTACTTTTTACCAGATGTACTGATCTGATCCACGTCCAAAAATCAAAGGAAGAAGAATTGGAAGAAGAAGGAGAAGAAGAAGAAGAAGAAGGAGAAGGAGAAGGAGATCGAAGAAGGAGCTAGAAGAAGGAGATAAAGTAGATGATGAAGGAGGACAAGAACAAGAAGAACAAGAAGAAAGAGGAAACTAGAAGAAGGAGAAAGAAAGGAAAAGAAATATTGTTAACGCTTATACTGTACTCTTAATTCTCCTTCTCTATTCGTATTTCTCTTCTCTCTCTCTCTCTCTCTCTCTCTCTCCCTCTCTGAAGTCTCTCTTTCTCTCTCTCTCTCTCTCTCTTTCTCTTTGTCTCTCTCACACTTTCTTCTTTTTTTCTCGTTGACCTCTTAGTTTGTTATCGTGCAATATTTTTCAAAAGTGATAGCGGGAATGTAATCATCTTTTAATTGTATAGGGCCTATTTTATTTTATTTTATTTTCTTCTGCATTCATTTTTTCGATAACAATAATAATATAAAGTACAATAACTATTTTTCTGACAATGAATCATAAATAAGCAAATATATATAAAAAATTGTTATTTTCAAAAACAAAAAGATAAACTGTCATAAATACTAAATTTCCTCAAACATTATAAAATATTACAAAGTTATTTGCGGAAGAAGGACTGTCATTGTAAGAAGATTGCTTGATAATACGACAGTCCCAGACAGAACTCATGAAATATAGACTACAGAACGGATAGGTAATTAAAAATACAATTTTTGCTGATGGTGATATTGACAATGCAGATGAGGTTGATGATGATGAGGATTCTTTTTTTCATAGGCTTTTATTCTCTGCTCTCATAAAGACAATTGTTATAACATTGTATACAAAATTACAAAATAATTACACATATAGGTCTAAATAAATTTGCAAGTAAACTTTTACATTTCCATACAAGGTTACAAATAAATGAAGTTACACATCAAAGGTACTATGTCCCTTTTGCAGCCAACCTCAATTTCTGTAGAACTTTGCAGAATATGTCATGTATGTCATATCTGTGAAATTAAAACGTTAGCAGTTTCTTAATATTCAAATTATGCAAGGAAACCCGTTTACTTACTAGACTTCACTGTGAGACACTGTTGAGTGACTGACTGGCTTTTTTCTTCTCTGGTAATAACATACATAAAATGAGCTGTATAGGGTACATGAGCATTTGTCTACATCAATAACCCACTTTTTGTGATGGCCGAAATTAAACTGATTGAATCTTTGCGCAGCATAAAACGTATGACCATTCGGTACAATGGTCTGAAAATCAAGACTATTACTTATTGGCTCTATAGCTCCATAGTCGATTTGACAACTAATAGTCGTTATTTTCCCACTTGAAGACTTTTTCAAGCTCCACTTTCTTTAGGGAAGTTCTAAATTAGTATTATCTTTCAAATGCCGTTGGAATTTAACCTTTTCATTTTTTCGGCCTGCAAATGGGACATAGTACCTTTAACAGATATAAAATATTCACATAAACAAAATTATATTTTCACATTTTAAACAAATCGCAAATAAAGTTTGTACTATTTCCTCGACCAGTTTGCATATAAATTTCAAATTATTTTTTTCTTTTCCACAATATTTTGTTTTTCTTTCTTAAAATTTTCTTCAGAGAGAAAAGAAGGGTTATGATAACAAAAATTAAAAAAGAGAAGAAGAGAACGTAAAAAAGAGAAAGAGAACACCTACTACCCCCGCCCCACACAACACTTAAACACATAACAAGTACAACAGTATACAAAACACACACCAACATAATTAACGAACAAACAAACTTAGAAAAAAAAGGGGAAAAAAAGGAAAAGCAAGGGTAGAGAAGAGAGGGTCCAGAAGTTGTATATTGAGAAAAATTAAAAACACAAAACATTTATTCTAAATTTTCCAAGGCTTCCCATTTCCTTAAATGAATTGAAAGGGTATCTCTTTCCAATGAAAGTTTTTTTTTCTCTTCATTTCTATTTTCCAGTAATCTATATTCTATTTCTTTTGGAGGGTTCCCCTTCTCTCTATTGTGGAAAATCATAAATTTAATCAAAATCAAAATGTGGTTCAACAATTGCTCTGTTTTTAAAGTACTGTCATCTATTCCTATATGAATTCTTTCCAGGATAATTTCTTCAGAATTGATGATGATGACGATGACGAAAATGATTCGAGTGAAAGAAGTGAAGACATTATGATAAAGACTGAAGAGTTGACACAAAAATGTTACCTCGAATATTTTGATAACAACATCGTTTTAACTTTGGCCTTAAAATAAAGGGAGCTGGGCCTGCCCCCCCCCCCCCCCCCCTCCCTCCCCCACTCCGTGAACGGAGGGATACCATGCATGCGTGTTACCAAAATGTCCGGTAAAGAGGTAAAGAGAGTTCCATAGGTCAGAACCACGGTGTCTTACTCTTATGGATCTATGGGCAATAAGTAATTTAGGGTTTATTAGATGAAAATTTGAGGAATTACGGGTAGGGTAAGAGTGAATGGCTTTATTCATAGTGTAAAAGTTTTGAAATGAAAGAGGGAGCATATTATTTAAATACTTAAACATTATCAGTAAACCTTGTAGCGAATTTATACTGTATAAGGGTTCTCAGTTTGTAAAATATTGTGTGAGATAAATGGTGAACCAGTACATACGAAGGGCTTTCTTTTGCAATAAAAAAATAAAGTTGGTTTTGGTTTTGGCGCTGGTGGCCCATACTAAATTGCAATATGTTATATTTATTTATTTATGCATGCATGCATGTTCACAATTTCACAATTCATTGAAGTTAACATCACATGAAAAATTAATATAATATAACAAATCATTTTCAATTTTACATGGATCATGGATGAATAGGTGTAGAAAAAGAATATAACATTGTTTTATCAAAGACAAGTTGCAACTTATATACAGTTTGAAGAATGAACACACAAAGGTGATGAAACATAAGCAGAATCGTTACAACACCTTTCAAATATATAATATATGACAAATAAAATTCCTAAAGTTTTGTAGTGAACTATTTACACTATTTACAAAGTTAAAAGAAGAAAGAAAAAAAAAATCGTTAAGCCTAGTAACAAAATTATGTTAGATTTAATTAGAACTGATAAATAGATTATAATGTAAGTAATATCTTACATCTGTGAAATGATAATACATTTGAGTGCTCTTTTAAAGGATTTTGTTGATTTTATATTTCGAATATCATTAGGTAAAGAATTCCATACATCTGGACCTCTGTGTCTGATTGATTTCTGGGCTAATGTATTATGTAAAGTATTTTATGCAATTTGTTATTTAATTCAATATGTTTTATATTCACATTTGCCATTTTTGTATTTATAATATATTTTGATATTTGTAAAACATGTATAATTAAGACTTTGTACCGCAAAACATGTTTGAATAAACCTTTATTGAATAATTGAATTGAATTGAAAAAAGAAGAAGAAGAAGAAGAAGGAGAAGGAGAAGAAGAAAAATGAGAAGGAGAAGATGAAGAAGAAGAAGAATGAGGCGGAGGAGAAGAAGAAGGAGAAAGAAGGGAAAGAATTATTGTTCATTATATGCAACAAATTGCATTGTCATTGTCCTGATGATTCCAGCAGGGATATGCGTTACTGATATTTTCTGTAACTTTACATTTAGAATACTCTGCATACAATTACAAAAGTCATTTCTTTTTCTAATTTCGATTATACATAGTTTATTTTGAGTTTTCATAAAAACAAACATCTCATATCTATAGCCAAATATATATAATATATTATTATCCTGTTTCGAAAGAAAAAATTGTCATGTGCAACACCATTTGAATTGTGTGAACATTTTAATGATTATGTTACACTATTCTAATAAGATTTCTGTATAGGCAAACGATAGGCTTCTGAAGTTACCCTTTGGTTGATGTCTCTACAATCGTGTTATACGTAAAACTTTAAGGTCACAACGAAGTAATCAATGACGATGACTTTAGAAGTAAGCAGAGGCAACTCACCTCCTTCTACCTGTAGCACAAATATAGAAATTAAACCATTTCATCAGATTACCTCCTTTTTTTTTGCACGATATTCTTAAGACATCGGCTCATGATAATAGTTTAAAACAAGAAATCTATATCTAATTCGAGTTTATATCAGTTTTATATTCATTCTCTTTATAAATTCAGTTTATAGTTTAGTTTGATTTTTCTATAGAATCAATCATGTATATCACCGTAAAGACTTAAGAAAACAGTTGTACTGTTTGTACATTCCACATTATGGTAACGATGGTATTATCTAGATCCATTAAAGCATTCCTGAACTTGTCACACCAGCAGATAAATTTAAGGTGTTCGTACAAGCACATTTTTACAACATCTCCCTAGAGTGTTGGTGAGAACCTTTACTATAAATTTAAAAAAGATGCTTACAACTCTAACGATGGTGTTACAAGATTTAAACACCTTTTCCCGGAGCCCGTTTTTCCTATCATATACAGTTGTATGTAAGATACTAAGATTCTTAGGCTACAAAATGTGACCTCAATGTTCAGACGATTAACGTCTCCCTAAATAATTATCAAGTTCAAGTTTTCAAGCCATTATTTTGTCAAAATGTAACGAAATATAGTTTCAGTATAGATTCGGAAATCGTTTACTTGCATTTAGGTGACAAAATACACTAAATACGATCACAAACATTTTCGAAAAATCAACTCTGGGGCAAATTCAATACTCTAGTATTATATCCGATAGGAATCATGTGCAGAATACGTAATACTTCTTTGTAATGTATACACACGTTTCAAAAGGTAACTTACAAGGAAATTGATAGTGCATCATTTAGATTTTTTTTTTACAGTAGTTGCGACCAAGTTACAATTTTTTGTTTTTTTTAAGTTTTTAAGATATCAATTTGATAAAATGACATTTAAAGCAAAGCACCTTTGACAAATTAGTAGATTCGAATTTCAAACGAAATACTTCAAAAGAAAAACAATTAGTTCTTCCCTTAGTTTTCTTTGTCTAATCAATCTCGGCATACAACGCATCAACAATATACCTTATCCTATAGACAAGGTTGATGTCTGTCCTGCTTCTGGAGTGGTCTTCAAGGTATTCCTGGTGGGTCCTTTATCTGGCATGTCCAATTGAGCGGGATCTCCTCAGCATCACCCCTAGCCTCTTGTCGGACTCCAACAGCGCCAGGGCCATCGACAAGAGGCTACAATCACCCCCTGATCCTGGTATCTTTACATTCTTATACTGGTCCCCTTGCTGAAGGGTTTTCTTTTCTGCTCATGTTAGCGATGAGTGATGATGACATTGTTGCTTCAGAGATGAAGAAGAAGAGCCAACATAGTAACTTTTTATATTGATTTTGACTCACGATTGATGATTTCCCTTTTCCCGACATGGTTTAGAGCGCTTGGTCCAGGCGCAGATCCAGGATTTCTTAGGGGAGGGGGCCCAACTTTTTTTTTTTTTTTGCTCCCGAAAATTTGAAAATCGCGCCGGCCGAAAAGTCGCTCAGTGGGGGGGGGGGGGGGGGGGGGGGGGGGGGGGGGGGGGGGGGTAGTGAGCACTTTTTTTTGGGGGGGGGGGGTCCTCGAAAATTTAAATTTGCACCCCTCCCCCCCTTGAGCGCCAGGGGGGGGGGGGGGCCAACCCCCCCAAAAAGGAAAAAATAAGGTGTTTTTATATGATTTTTTTCTCAAGGGGGGGAGGGGGCCGGGACCCCCCCCCCCCCCCCCCTCCCTGGATCCGCCACTGGCTTGGTCCATTCGTGAGATTGAGCTATCAGTGATCTTGTCTCCAGAATTGTAAAGAATATTGTCAATCAGTTCACAATTTTCTGGATGATCTGCACTTCATTGATCCACGCTGGTTTCCCTCAATTCTCCGGACCCTGCCGAGATCTATCTGACCTAATGAAATATCATCAATGTGTTTGTTTTCTTGTCGATCACTGCCTCATTTACTTACGTCGCAGAACAATAATGATAAAAATAAATTATATCAATATCAAAATGAAAATAGAACCCAGACTGAAGATAATCAGGTTTAAATTCCCATCCCTCGTGTTTTGGTCCGAGCTGGCATTCTTGTTTTTTGGTGTGTGATTTTTTGTGGTAGAAATTGATGTAGATCTACCACCCGGCAATTTTTCTAAAGCTGTATATGATAACGTCGATGGTCTGTTTTGCGTCGTTTGTTTCAAAGAAGTCGTTGGTAGCTTAGTCGTTAGAGAGGAGGGTGGCGTAGGCTGAGATGATAGCATGCATGTGATCCTCGACTCGGTCTCAATTTGCAGATAGAACTCTGAATTAAGCCTGTTTAAATCAGTCATATAAATCGAAAAAGAAAAGTAGCTCCCTTGAATTACAGCCGTCCGATATATGTTCCCGTCCAAAATGATATTTTGAGAGAGCGCCTGACTTGTCCAATAATTATCTAGAGTACAAATCACTTTTCTTTTATCTGGATTTGAATGAGTTCCTATATTGCAATTAGAACATCTAATGACACGTATGTCATACAACTGAAAGACATAGTCATAATAGTCAGTACATTTGAAGGTAGCCGAATCATTCATTCTGATGTTAGAAATGGATATATTGTTAGAATCAACACGGCCATTGCGGGCAACACCTTGTGTAAAACGAGGATCATTGATGAAGACACCGTCCCAGTTAGCAATTAATGTTCCATTTCTATACCAATTATTGTACCAGCCACCATAAACATCTTCAGGTCGAGAGCAGCTTAGTGTAATATTATCTCCGATGTTTGCTATTATTCGTGTAGAACTTCTAGTATCAGTATCACATTCCACTCTGCATGCAAGATCCAAACAGAAAAGTACAACAAACGCAGTAACAAACACACAAAACACCTGCGATCGAATGTACTCCATCTTGAAGCCGAGTTTACGAATAATGATGAAAAATCCAAAGAAGACAATATTGTATGCTCTCGCGGCGTCAAACTAGTTACTGATAGCCTGCATGGCCTAATATGGGCTTATCCTATAAAACACTCGGGTCGCCGCAGCAGGCAGCGTTTCATGAAACCGTCATACACCGACATTACCGGTATTAATTTTACACGCGTTTCAATGGGATGTCGGTGAACTTGTACTTAAGACGGTCTCATGAAACGCTGCTCGGGTCGTGGCTATAGCTGGGCCAATTTTTAAAAAAATGGTGTCTTCAAATCGGCCCTACACGCTGGGGAAATCTTATCTTAAATTAGCCGCTGTTTCTAACCATTTTTCAATGGGGGCCCGGGTGCGTGGGGAAATTTACTTTAAAAAGAAGTCGGAAGTTGCGATTGTTTTTTTTTTTAAAGATAGAAAAAGAAGAATACAAGAATTAAGGCTGGCATTGGGAAAGACAAAATACTATGTGGATAAAGTGGAATTTAGAGAAAGTATAATCCTACTACAAGGGAATATGATAGGCCTTTAGGATGGAAACAACTCAAACAAAGAAAAATGGAAAGAGTGAGAAAACGAATTGTGGGAAATTAAGAACTACCAAGAGAGGAATACAAAGGATTTTTTTTTTTTTTAAAGGGAATTGAAAGAATTCATTGGCCAGATTTAACAGTGATAAAGATACTTAGCAAAGAGTGGAGAAAAGCAAGAATTACATGATAGAAAAATAAGAACGGAAATAAAGGGATAGAATAAAATGTAGAAAGAATATTTGTAAAAGACTGACATATGAAAACAAACTTGAGGAATGAAACTATAAATAAGATGGAAATTACAAGGAATAACGGATCATGGAAATAGTAGAAAGAGAAGATGAATTGGTGGAAACAAAGAACAAATTATTATAGAAGAGAAGGGAAAAGAGAGCAAACACAGAAACATAGTATATTATAGGCCTAATGGAAAATTGTGGTAGAATGCACCAGAAGAATTAACAATAAACATAAAGATGGGGAAGATGAATTACAAGAAATAAAGAATTTATATTGTAGGCCTAGAAGAAAAGAGGAATGAAGGAGGAAAATGAACGGAGAGAAAGAGTTATAGATGTAGAAGAACGATAACATAAAAAATGGCATAATAAATCATAAGATGATAAGGGAAACTAACAAAGAATATCGTTATGTTTACATGATGGAATTTTTAAAAAATGAAGAGGGAATGAAAGGACAAAAATTAATAAAAACAGAGAAACTACGACAGAGGGCAGAAATTCGATTTAGAAGTTATAGCAGAAGGAATTCAAGAAATGGATGGTAGAAGAATCAAACATCAAGATATACATAAATAAAGGATGATAGAAGAGGTGAAATCAGCTCAGCTGTTCAGTCTGATTTGCCGCGCTTGATCGAGCTCGTTCTCCGATCGTACTTTTCGGGGCATCTTCGTTTTCCACTTCGGCTTAAAAACTTCTGTCTTTCTCTTTTTTCCTCTTATTTTTTATTAAAGTAGGCCCTATGCCTTAACTAAAATCTCTATTAGTAAATTTTGTCGAATTTTTTCAATCTCCTCTTCAATAATTTTCCCCCTGATAAAGCCGATTTGAAGACACCATTAAACAAAAAATTTGCCTAGCTAGGAGAAGAATAGAATAGAAGAATGTATTGACTCTTGCGACATTTATATGTCATGATAATGATACATAATAAAGAATACAACCCCCCCCCCCCCCCCCCCCCCACTCCGTGAACGGAGGAATACGATGCGTGTTACCAAACTGTCCGGTAAAGGGGTACTTTTCACGCACCAAAGTCCGGCTCGTACATACAAAAGATTTTACACACCGGACTTAGGGGGTGTTTTCAAAAGGAGGGAACATGCATATGCGTACCCTGAATAACACTGAGTGGAGGGGCCGGTATACAAACATAGCATAATAATACAAAGAATACGAAATACAACAAAACAACAATTCAAATCATTTCAATTCAAAAGTACAGTGGCGTAATACGGGGGGGGGGGGGGTACTCACATATTAGGACATACGGGGTGTGCCGCTCTAATGGGTGACTTTTTCATACAAAAAACCTAAAAATGGGTCCGTTTTTTCAACATTTCCAAAAATTGTGGAAAATAAGTCTTTTTTTAGAGAAAAATGACCCCAAATAATGGTAAGCGTTCCGAGGCTTGAGCGGCAAACCCCGTCCAAACCAAATCTGAGTACCCCCCCCCCCCCCTCTCCGGGGGGGGGGGGGGCGTAATGAGCAAAAGCTTTCGGGGGTCATGCAGAACAAAATCCTTATTTCCCCCAAGTAGCATAATGCAGGGTCTTCCAAAATAGGGAGGGGGCACCAACAAAAAAGGGCACTTTCTGGAAAAGGGGGCTCCAAAACCTACACCTTTTTTTAGACATTGGTACATAGGCGCCGGAAGTGGGGGGGCAGGGGGGGGCAGCTGCCCCCCCCCAATCAAAAAAGTGGGGGGGGGCAAAACGCATTTTTGCCCCCCCCCAAAACGCCCCCCCCCCCCCTCAAAAAAAAAAAAAAAAACAGTAAAGGAGTAAAGATGGTTTGTATTTTTAACCCAAAAGAACATAACAATAATACAAAAACTCAATTAAATGACGTATTAAATCCTATTCAAAGAAAAGGAAAGTTAAGAGGAATTGAATTTCCTAAACATTGCGCATGCTACCTATATCAATGGAGGTTTTAATAATAGCGCGCATATCGTTGACATATTGTGAGAGAATGGGAAAGCGTGTCTGTGTTTTGTTATAGGGGTGAAAAGCTCATGAGCCCCTGAACGCTGGCGTACTGATGAGGGGGGGGGGGGGGGGGTTAATTTTTATTCAAAACCAGTGATTTACAAATGTTGCTGAAATGACATGATTTTCCGGTATTTTTTCTCAATTTTTTTGTAAGTCATACCTTTTTATGCGTTTGTTGGAAATTAGAAACTCCAAAATTTACAGTCGGGCAATATATATTTATATGCTGTATGACAGGGTATGCAGAACGCCCGGGCTCGGGGGGCTCGAGCCCTCCCCCCTCCCTCACTTTTTGAAAAAGTTTGTTAAAAATAAAAAGAAAGAAAGAGAGAGAGAAAAAATAAGTGACCTGCCAATGTCACAAAATAATGAGCTATCAAAATATGCTCATCTGGCCGTAATTAATGCCTAATACCCCAGAACTTACGGTGGTTCCGCCCCCGGACCCCACCAAGGGCCCTAAAGCGGTCCCTGTATGCTCATCTGACCGTAATTAAATACCTAAAACTCCCGAGCTTTTAGGCGGTCCCCTGTATGCTCATCTGACCGTTATCAAATACCTAAAACCCCCGAGCTTCCGGGGGCTCTGCCCCTTGGACCCCACCAAGGGCCATAAGGCGGGGCCCTGGATGCTCATCTGACCGTAATTAAATGCCTTAAAACCTAAGAGCTTACGGGGGCTCCGCCCCCGGGCCCCACCAAGGGCCCGCTAAGGCGGTCCCCTGTAAGCTCATCTGACCGTTATTGAATACCTTAAACCCCTGAGCTTCCGGGGGCTCTGCCCCCTGGACCCCACCAAGGGCCCTAAGGCGGGGCCCTGGATGCTCATCTGACCGTAATTAAATACCTAAAACTCGCGAGCTTCCGGGGGCTCCGCCCCTGGACCCCACCAAGGGCCCTAAGGCGGGCCCCTGTATGCTCATCTGACTCCGATATTAAATACCTAAAACCCCGAGCTTCCGGTGGCTCTGCTCCCTGGAATCTCCGCCAATTATTGGTGGTGGTGGTGATGCAGATTTTTCTTCTCCCCCCGCCCCCCTTCCAGACGTTTTTGCTCGTTACGTCACTGCCCCTGGAAGGTGAGCCCCCTGGAATGTTTGCCCCCCCAATCCCAAACTGCTTCCGGCGCGCCTGCATTGGTATATATACCCCTTACCTACATCGTCATGATTGTGATTTCACTACCAGGGATGATATTAATATTAGTTTCTTTCGTTACGTGGTACAAGATAACGCTTAATTAAGCAACATACTTTGCACTTAGGTGTGATAGTTTGAATATTAATTTTCGAGTGAGCGAGCAAGATTTGTGAGGTCCGATTGCACAAAATTACATCTTATAAAGAAGACCACAAAAAAACCTGATGAGTATTAAGCACAATCTAATGAAGAAAGACTAAAAAGTTTTTGTTTAAAGTAACATAATTATAAGTATAACATCTATAAATGCGAGCGAGCTCTATAGAGAAAATTAAAGAAAAAGGGGCTCTAAGACGTCTTGAATTAGGAGTGTATGTTATGGAGAAAGGAAAAGTAGGCACTTATTAAAAGGGAAAAGGACAGTTATTAGAAAAGAAAAGGGGCACTTGTCCTACACTGTCGCTCATAAAGTTGGAATATTTTTTTATTATTCAGCGGCTGGCTGAGTCGTTGCGAAATTTTGGCTACGGCTCTGCAAATATGTGTCATTTATTGATTATAATTATGATTAAGTTATGATAAAACATCGATAAATTCGGTTTCGTTTTTTCTGGGACGCACTGTATAAATATATTGATATCCTTGCGCGGCGATGATTACGCAATACAAGTTTTGCGGCGAGCGTGAGGTTGCTCCAATGCCTAGGTCACATTTGCTCTACGGCTAGGATAGCACAGCGGCCGTACGCCCCCGAAATCGAGAGATAATTATGTTAGGGCCCGCGGTGCTAGGGTGGCCTCAGGGAATCAGGGTCGCCCTAGGGCCTGGTGTATATATCCCTATCATTACAGGCAGTGGCGTAGACAGGTTCGTACACCTGGGGGGGATGACTCAGGGGCGGATCTAGCTTTTTGCTAAGGGGGGGGGGGGTTGACCAAAATAATGACGATGCAGAGCATCGTCCACGAGCCGCAAAGCGGCGAGCCGATTTTTTTTTGGGTGTTTATTTGAACCCCGTAAGTGATGTTTTCCTGGCATCTATTAACAAAATGGAGACCATAAAAAGCAGTGCATGATAACGTCTTTTTAAATCAAGTAACAGTTAAATACACAGTTATATCCAGAGTTATCATGTGTTTGGTTAAGTTACCAGATGAGTCGAATATCTTCTCACAATATTTGCACTTGAAAGGGTTTCTCTCCAGCGTGCGTTCTTTTTTCTTTTTTTTTTTCTTTTTTTTCTTCTTTTTTTCCCCTTTTTTTTTTGTTTGTTTTTTGGGCCGCCCAAGGGGGGGTTTAAACCCCGTAGATCCGCGCCTGTTTAATCTTGTGGTTAGCTTGTGGTTTCCAAACCACAAGATAACCACAAAATACTTGTAAGATTTTCTTTTTTTTACCGTCTGATTTGGCTTTCACCGTGTGAATGCGGCTAATAACAATAAACACAAATACAATAATGATGAGGATTATTATTATCATCATCATAATTATTATTATTATTAATATTATAATTGTTATCATTATTATTATTACTATTATTATCATCATTATGACTTATTAAGTAAGCAAATATCATTCCCCAAAACCTGGGGGGGATGGTTGTACATGCCATCCCCCCCACCTTGTGAGGTGGGGGGGATGCATCCCCCTCATCCCCCCCGTTGTCTACGCCCCTGATTACAGGCCGTACGGGTCGATCGCCGTAGGATTATAATACGGAGTTATAACTTTTTTCATTTCTAGTTTTTCCGTAGCGATTAGTACGCCGTAGCCATGCCGTAGAGCGGTTCCCGGCGACCGTACGTCGGGCGTACAGTAGCCGTGCGGTCACCTAGCGGCTACCTTGCGTCTGCCGTAGTATTTGTCAAAAAGCTACGGCCGCCGGCCGCAGAGACATGGTCGACCTACTAAGGCGACCGCCGGTGCGTTATCACTTCAAGGCCGTACGGCAGTCGCAGATTTTGTGTCTCGATCCACAAATTCAAAATAGGCCTACGCCGCGCGGCTACCCTAGCACCGCGGGCCCTAACATAATTATGTGACCGCTACTGTATGTGACCGTAGGACTCATGCTGCGGCAGTCCTTTGAGTGCTATTGGCCGTGGATATTTTAGACCGTACGGCCGCCGCGGCAAATGTGACCGATATAAACTAACTACACAAGGAATTTTGTTAAAGTTTGTTTTCATGGAAACAAAGTTGATATTTGTATACTACTTTTACCAGCTCTACTGACCACGTCAAAAAAGAATCCAAAGGAGGAGTAGTACTAGGAGGAGGAAGAAAAAGAAGGAGGAGAAAGCCCGGGGGGGGGGGGGCGGGTACTCACAGATATACAGGGGTGTGCTGCTTTAAAGGGACTTGGTAACATTGTTCAGATGAGAGATAGTGGTGCTAAGGTAGTGACTTCAATATGCTAGATGTACAATTAAAGATAATCTGAAAATTTGAGTGAACACGGACCATTATTCATGGTACAAATAGGGAACAACTGATCTGATCGATTCCTTAATTCTCCCAACTATATTATTACAATTTAATTACATTTTTAGGAGAATGGATATCGTCACAAAGCAATAAAATGGTTCTACATTCCATTCCAGACATTTAAGTGTTGATAGATTTTTTTATAGCCTGTTTTATGTCTTTTTTTTCATGGAAAACGGTTGGGAAAATTTACTGTTAATCACTGTTAGAGGGGACACCCTTTCAAAGAAAACCATAAATATCTTTGTGGTTTGAGAATTTAATGGGTCACTTTTTCTCAAAAAATCCCTAAACATTAAGTCAATTTAAAAAAAAAAAAGGAAAAATGGGCTATACTTCGTGAAAAATTTCCCTCCTAATGACCTTAAAAATGGGTAGGGGTTTCGAGGCTTCCACCCTCGTCTAAACCAATTCTGAGTACCCCCCAAGAAGGGAAAAGAAGTATTGTCATTGTCCTGATGATTCAGCAGGGAGAGAGGTCTTAATCCTTGGTATTATCTAACATAGTGCCACCCCTCCCCCCCCCCCCCCCCATCCTCTCAACATATTCCTCGTTTCCCCTCAATGGGCAGGCTAACATCAAGTCACTGTAAGAAATGTTTTTCGTACATCAAACATATTTGTTGAGTGTTTTACAATAATCATACATCATAAACTAATAATGGTGAGGTGTATGAGCCCAAACACATCCATGTAGATAATGCAAGGGTTCAATTCAAGATGCTTGTTATAATAGTATTTCTCTATTCAAAATCAATCGCAAGAAAGTTGCAATCAATTGCAAATCCCCCAAATCAAGCGCAAGTCTTGCAATTAATTGCAAATGATCGCAACTCAACTTTCTTGCAATGCCCCATCAGTAAGACAGAGAGAGAGAGAGAGAGAGAAAGAGGGAGAGAGTAAGAGAGAGAGAGAGAGAGATGGGGGGGGGGGGTAGGGGGAGATTAAAAGCTGTAATTTAATTTAATTGTTAAAAATTTAATCCCAACAAAAGCCTAGAAAATAGGAGATTAGTGGGGCGTTGCAAGAAAGTCGAGTTGCAATCGATTGCAAATATCATTTTTCAATCAATCGCAACTTTCTTGCAATGCCCCATTATAATGTTTACATATGCATTTTTCAGATCTCTTATCAATGATCGACTAAAAACGAAAAAACAAAAACAAACACACATTATTTATATTTACAATTTATTTCACAATTCTTTTCATACATAACACTCATGCTAGGAGCACACAAAGTGTACACTTTCAATATCTTGCCTGGCCAGCTGGTTATGAAACTGATTATAGATGGAATTATAATGGCAATATTTTCCTACTGATTACATCATTTCTGTGTCATACATGTACTAAGACTAGATAGGAATTATGAGCATTTTACTGCCTCAAAGCATGGATAAATATTGTAATAATTCTTGGATACATTTGTGAGTACATTAATCAGAGTACAGGCAATATGGAAAAATTTACAAATTTGTTAATAAGTTTTGCATGACGCTATCTAACAAAAGGCATTTGGACATAATAGTAAGAAAAAAGGAGCACTTATTGACCAAATTGTTTTCATTTAATTTTCAATTAACAGTTAACACTAAATGTTGACCCTTGTAAGAGAGTAGCAACTGTATACTAACACAATATGAACAATAGGAACAGAATTATATTATAATTAATTCTAAAAATAGCACCGAATCATTGCATTTGGATTTCTGTCAATATAAAATGGTTGATATTGTGACGCCCATGTTCGGATGAGGATCTATGTTACTATTACGATGCAATAACCAATATGTTGTATGGGTAGTTAGAATTTGTTTGGCTTATTAATAGCAATATAAATACATCAAATCAAAAGAAGAAAATTAGGAATTTGGATGACATCTAAAAAAATATTAGTGACCATCATCTCACATGTCAAATAATACAAATTAGTTTGGAAATAGTTAAATAACAGACTTACTGCATCAATGGCATGCCTTCTTTATATAGGCTTAAAAATGGTTCATTGCCGAGACAAGAACGCACTTGTTACACTACTTAGGAGTAATATAAATACTCCATAGCATCAATGAAATACATGCGTCAAGATGTGATCATCATGACTTAATGGTACAATGTATAATGAATATATTGTTAAAATCAAGAGTAACAAGATATCTACTTAGCACATTTAATTTTAAAAAGAGGAAATATTTGAAATGTACACTACATAAACAATCAACAAGTAAACATGACACTGAATAATACTGATAAATACACAAAAACCTCAACAGTTCACCACCAGTGCACATTGCAAGAGCATAGAAACAATTTGGGAAAAACTTGTACTATGATCAACAAAAAGTGAAAAATCCTATACTTTCTTCTCCATGTAGCTATATTTTTACATCAACTCCTTAACTAAGCTTAGGAGCATTCTGAATATAAGTATGATTGAATGTATGAATGCATAATGGACTTGCTTTACATCAATAAGCCAATTTTGTTAATATATTCATGAAATTGATAGACTGGTGATAGACTATTTAATTCACTTACTATTAAAACAAAGTCTTATCAAAACTTCATAAAATCCGGGATTATCTTACTTGTTCTAATTTACTAAAAATGGTTTCATGTAATTGTATTTTTTTTCTTTTCTTGAAAACATCAAAATAAGTAATAAACAGAAAGGCGTGAATGAATCTCTAAACTGAAACATTGATAATAAAGATAAACAAGGACTCTGGGTACCTATTGTCACCGATCTTTGGTCCAGTGATCACAGGACACCAGGCAGTGCAGCGAAGCAAATGTGCGACTCTGACTGATCACTTAGCTTGAGAAAGTCCACAGGAGTGGACGAAAGCTTGCATAACAAATTTAAGGTTGGTAGAAGCTTAAAAACTACATGTTATAATATTATTGGTTTCCTAATTCTCATGTAGTGCTTTAACATCAACCAATATCGATCAATGCGTTTACAGTATTAGTATTACCCCGGTCACTGGAATAATTTAAGATTATAGTGCACATTCTCCACTCTCTGAGGAGCATTCCAGCTAGTCGCCTTTTCATGGGCACGCACATGCTAATCCAACCACAATGATATTCGCATCCTACTGGGTAGCCGATTAACACTGGGTGGTGAGGAGCAATGTGGATAAAATGCCTTGCTCAAGATGAAATATACAACCTTTGATCCTTCATTAGAAAACTGTACTCAACAATAAAATGATTACAATGCTATTCTACCTCTTTTCAAATGCAAGACACAATATAAACTTACCACACAGAACCATCTACATTGATCACACAGAATTGCATAATCACTAATGACCAGGTTATAAATAAATTAGAGAGGAAACAAACTAAATGGAAAAAATGGAAATAACCATGTTTTGAAAAAAACATTCATCCCCTTACAGTTTCAATTTCAATAAATCATTCATTTATTAATTCATGAAATTATAGCATTATCCGCATTTCATTCATTCCTTGAAAGATACTGTTCTAACACTTTTTTTCTCCAAAGATTCTGAGCTATTAATTTAAAAAAGAAACCAGCCATCAGTATGATTATGAATTCTGTGTGATCTTCATTTCAAACACATCTTAATTACCATTCACCTACAGTAACCATCAATGTACAATCTTTACAAGTTTAGCTTTCACATACTAACCCATCTCCAAGAGGTAGATAATCAAATAATATCTCAGCTTTCTTCCTCAATAGGGTTAAATTTTCAAATCTGATCAATTAGGAAATGGCCCCACATTTGTAATTTTCACCCTCATTGTTATTACCTGTAAAATATAATTCACAGTAGAATCTTTCAGAAGTTCCTGGTATACTTTTTGAAGCACAATATATTTTTTAAAGAACTATGTACCTACTAACATTTTGTTGTGCCCAATGATCAATTAAGTTTCCAATTCGGTGGAATGTCTTCCAAAAGTAATGGATAAATATAATAAAGAGGTGGAATACATTTGTCAACTGTTCCTTTGATGACCTTTTAATAAAAGAAAAACAAAATTTCTCTTAAAACAAAACAAACCATCCTATCCATCTATCTCTTCAACTTTCTGGAGCTTTCCAACTCGTGCTCAATGCATTACAAGAAACAAACTTATCAAGTCAAAAGTTTATCTACATGCTAATGTCAGACTACAGGGTGCTGTAAAATTTCAAGTTAAGAAAATTGCCTAACAACAGGTCAACTGAGCCTTCTAAATTCTGCACTTGATGCAACAACCTCACTTGCCTAAACAGATAAATATGTAAAAGTAGAATTTCATGGTTTGTTGTGACATACTGGATTATACACAGAAGCATGTGGATTTGGAAAGTTCAGACAGAATAACGGAACCTCTACTTATGAGCGCTGTCGTATTTTCAACTATGATGTCCTTCTACACCTGCATAAAATATGTTGGTTGCCCTATGCAAGTTGCTCGCACCATACTTGACTTGGGAACTCTGAGCAAGCAGCCACTGATATAAAAAAGCAACTCACTTTTTCCCCATAACGAGAATATCAACTAGAGAGGCAACACACTGGCTGCTTACGCAAAGTTCATCCTAGCTCTATACACCATTGGATACGCTTAAAGGGGCAGATCAGCGGATGTGCTGGGAGGTGACTGGAGTGACATGCGAAGGTTGTTGGAAGGTTTCAGCAGTGATGTGACACTGAGAGCCGACGGGAAACGCTGATGGTATCGATCAAGTTTGATGTATTTGACCGTCACAAGCTTGCCTGTACGGAGAAATGATAACAAATATGTTAAAGTTAACTTTACATTTGACCATCCGGTTCATGTAAACACATCTCCCCAATAAGAAAAAGTTACAAATACTAACAATAACATGAATTTACGAATGTTGACAGTAAATTGACTGTCAAAACTGGATGGTATAAAAGAAAAACAGTTAACTCTAGTTTAATTTGGTGTCATCCATTATTAAATTGATTAAAGGGTAAAATAACTTTTTTGTTAACTTTAGAATACCATTAATTAGAGATGAAGAAAAACAACCATTGTCCATTTCTAATCAAATTACACAACGTTCAATACATCATTCAACAAGTTTTCTAATTTAAATGAATTCACTGATACACAAAAGAGAGGCAAATAGAAATCCATGACATCCCTGATGTTCACAACGAAACCATCATAAAAATAGTCATTAAAAAAATTGACAGACTTTTTTCCACTTTGTACCGACATATTTATGACATGTTCTTACCATCAAACCAGCTTCCTTGAAGGCACCTGAATGCCATGCCTGCCTTCTCTGATGATAAACACTTCACATAGACACATCCCTGTAAAGAGAAACAATGAGCATGTAATACATACATCACTACACTTCACATAGACACATCCCTGTAAATAGAAACAATGAGCATGTAATACATACATCACTACACTTCACATAGACACATCCCTGTAAATAGAAACAATGAGCATGTAATACATACATCACTACACTTCACATAGACACATCCCTGTAAATAGAAACAATGAGCATGTAATACATACATCACTACACTTCACATAGACACATCCCTGTAAATAGAAACAATGAGCATGTAATACATACATCACTACACTTCACATAGACACATCCCTGTAAATAGAAACAATGAGCATGTAATACATACATCACTAAATACTACAGGATGGTTGACTGAAGTACTTTTAAAAGTAAAGATATAAAAATACTGAATTTCACACATTTAAGAAATTACCATTTCGAGTTACCGGTAATTTATGACTTTGAGATCACGACTGAGATAAGTACTAATGTTAAACCCTTTCAGGGCCATAGGCTGCCTGTCTAAGGGTCTGAAGAAAGTATCAAACATGAAACGAGGCAGATTATTAAAGATGGTATGGCCATGTAGTGTTAAGAGAATGTTACATGCCGAAAACAGTGATAAATTTAAAAGTAGCATGCTCACAACCATAAGGCAAACCATTGGAAATTTAAGACAAGAAACTGGCAGAATATCCGAAACTGACAACCTCATTTATATGACTACCAGAAGCTGGACTGAGTGATGAGGATAACAACCTCAGGGGTGATAGTGAGCACTCAAATAAAAAAATAAAAAAATAAATATTTCCTCAATCACCCCCCCCCCCCCCCCTTCCTTGAGTAAAACAAAAAAAGGATTCAGGGAAGAGAAAAATAAGGCATCTAACAGCATTTCCCCCTTTTGAGTTAGAAGATTGGGGGAAAATTGGGAAAATACAGGAAAAATTGGGGGGGGGGGGGGGGGGGGAAAGAAAAAACTAGATGGAACTTCGACTGCGCGCAGTCGAAAATGATGCCTCCGTCATAGAGCAAGTTTACAAACCAAAACGGAAGAAATTTTTCAAATTCAAGTTTCATTGTTATCCAGCAAGCAATTTCTCATATGACCCTTTGATCTTTGACCTCATGATCCTAAAATCTACTCAGTTCATTGGCTCTGCAAGATGTCCTGAGTTAAATAGTAATCCATCTGTCAGTTCTAATGAGAAAGCGTTCACAAGCTATTTTTGCATACATAATGAGCCCATGACATTTGACCTTTGACCTAATGACCCAAGAATCTACTCAGTTCATTGGCTCTGCAAGATACATACATGATCTAAGTTTGGCAGGAATCTACCAATCGGTTCTTGAGATAACGCGATCACGAGCTGTTTTTGCATACATAATGAGCCCTGTGACCTTTGACCTTTGACCTAATGACCCAAGAATCTACTCAGTTCATTGGCTCTGCAAGATACATACATGATCTAAGTTTGGCAGGATCCATCAATCTTTTCTAATGATAATGCAATCACAAGCTATTTTTGCATACATAATGAGCCGCATGACCTTTGACCTTGACCTCATGACCCCAAAATCTAATCAGTTCATCGGCTCTGCAAGTAACATACATGACCTAAGTTTGGCAGGAATCTACCAATCGGTTCTTGAGATAACGCGATCACGAGCTGTTTTTGCATACATAATGAGCCCTGTGACCTTTGACCTTTGACCTCGTGACCCCAAAATCTAATCAGTTCATCAGCTCTGCAAGATACATACATGACCAAAGTTTGGCAGGAATCCATCGATCGGTTCTTGAGATAACGCGATCGTAGCTGTTTTTGTATACATAATGAGCCCTGTGACCTTTGACCTTTGACCTCGTGACCCCAAAATCTAATCAGTTCATCGGCTCTGCAAGATACATACATGACCAAAGTTTGGCAGGAATCCATCAATCGTTTCTTCAGATAACGCGATCACGAGAACGGGACGTACGGACGGACGGACAACCCGAAAACATAATGCCTCCGGCTACTTCGTAACGGAGGCATAAAAATCGGGAAACCGATTTTAAATTGGGTAATTATCAGGCCTGGAACCTATACATCCTGCCCTCCAAAAGTTCAGTTTCCACAGATGATCGTATATCAATTTAATCATCTCCTTTGAATTGATGAGAAGAATTCATAAGTACCACAGTGGACGGGACATAGTTACCTCTCTAGAGTTCTTGTCGACAACAATGTGCATGATACCACTGTCCTCCCCACATCTTTCTAAGATGGCATCCTGTATGGTCATATGCCAGTTGATTCCAGACTCCCTGTGACATAAGAACAATTAGAATTGTTATCATATTACTGCTAGTAACTCATAAATATATATTTGAAAATGCAAATAGAACTTATACACTGACCAATCAAAGCAAGTTTAGAAAACAAAACATGACAAAGTAAGGTTCAAAGATTTTGGTAAAACATATTTTAGAGAGTAAATTTATGGAACATAGAAACACAAGTAAATGACATGCATGAAACTTTTAGCTGATGCAGTAATATAATTTGTCCAAAATGCCTTATTTAATGGGTTATACTGAATTTCTAGAAATATTTGAAGAACTTTGGAAGATTTATAGTATATTTCTTTAAATAACTTCAGATGTTTCAAAACTCCTTTTAGCAGCTTCTATATATTGTCATGCTTATTTCATTATACCATATCTGCAATTTTCTAAAGTCAATGCAAAATAAATACTACATGTGTGTGATATTTACCTCAGGAACTATATACTTTATTTTTGCCTCTGGTACTAATAACACGATTGACCTCCAATTTAGTTTTTCCTGCTTGTTAAATGCTTTAGCCTTTCAATTTGTAAAAAAATGTTATGCTTGTTTAGATATCAGTGATCTAAATTTAAGTATATTTCATATGTAAAGAGCGTGGAAAATGAAGTACAATCAAATAGGCTTTAGCGACCAAATGAATTGAAAGACCACCACTCTATAAAGACTATATTTTCTGTCTCTGCAAATGATTTTTCTCATTGAAACATGTAAGGTTAACCTGACAATAAAGACAAAATTGCTACAGAGAATACTTTTTGTGTTTGCTGGGCAGTCTTTCTGCACAGGCAGTTAACTGAACTGTTTCAAGAAAAGTGTTACTTACAATGTAGGATCAAACATGTTCCTGACTTTGAGGCACGGGGTGTAGTTATAGGCACTCGCTTTCACTGCACTATCCAGGTTTGCAAAAGCTGAAAGAGATAAAAACAGCAATCGCATGTTAAAGTTGGAAATAAATGAATAACTTGTCAGCCAACAAACACATATAACAACCATGTGTAAGATCACGCACTTAAATAATTTCATTGTACAATTTTTTTCATCCTTTGTGCTACCACAAGCCCATACATCATTTCCTAAATACATGGCATACATAACAATAGTTCTGACTAGGATAAAGGTAACAATTCTTAAGCTGAAATTTCCAGGGAAATTGTCTTAACTCTGCTTGACAGATACAGCAATAACTATTCATCGCCATCACAATCTATAACATCACGATCATTAACACTGATGCCATCAGCAGCATCATCATTACAAACTCCATCTCTACAATCATCATCAATCTCATCAAAATCATTATATCCAATTTCTCCACAACCATCTATATCATAACATTTTCTGGCATACAATACTAACCTGTTCCTTGCCACACCTTTGCTCTCTTGGGATTCATATCCTGGAAGAAAATTAGGGATGGGTTAACTATTAAATATCTCACAAATCATATCCTGTTGGTGATTTTCGGTAAATTGACACAAATTGACTTTTAAACTTGAACTCATCTCCCAATAATATTGAAGGGCGAAAATCTATAAACACAAGACTTGTGATAAATTTGTTACTGTAGGTATCAAACTTGATAATATCTACAATCAAAGTCTAACTTAGGGTGGGAAGAAGGGAAAATGGAGTGGGGAAGGGGGACATGACTGAGTAGCCTTTATACAGTACCCAAATTATTCAAGGAATTCTTCCAACAAGGTACCGGTCTGTTAAATTGTGATCAAGGGATGATCACTGCTTCAAGATTCAATTCCTCAACCCCATGACTACCAGTCAAGTATACCAATCTCTTCTTTTGGTAACACTCTTCAGCTGAAGACAAATCGCATCAAGAGTACTTGGCCTACTTACTCTGTCAGTGATAGGTACAAACGATGTGACAGCTACAGCAGGAGATGGCTGAACCCATCTCCATACGGCAAACTCTTCACCTGCAACCTGCTGGGTCTCTACTCTCACACGAGATTCATTGACGTTCAGGAACTGCACGGCCTTCTGCCACAGGTGCTGCTTCTTGTGTCTGTAGCGTATATAACACAACAAGAAAATCTGTACTTGGGACTACATTCTTTATTTTCAATATCCTTTTCATATCAATAAATTGAATTGATCAACACATTTATAAAGGAAATATTTTGAAAGTGCAAGAAGCTGTATCTCTACTCTCATTCATTTTTTGGAACTGCCCTGCCTTTTGCTATAGATGCTGTTCTTATGTCTACAAAATATCAACATAAGAATCACATGAAGAATATGTTTTTTGGCCAATGGGTTGCAAGTGAATTGAATTTTACTATTGCAGTTGATATTGTCAAGAATGTTTCTGATGTTGTTCAGAATGTTATCTAGTGTACTCTCCTGCAGTGTTGAATTATGGGCATTACAAATCTATTGAAAGATAACCAACAGTCTTTTTCAAGAATACACCAACAGTCCTTTTCAGGACTACACACCCTCAAGAAAGATTACCGAGAGTCCTTTTCAGGACTCCTCAATCCTCCCTCTCTCTCACATGGTGCACCCGCAACCCTACTGTATAAAAATCTATTGGTCATGCAAAAATTAAACAAGAAATTTGGCCTTTGATTTTTTATCAAGATGTGATCTTTATATTTTGCATTACAGTTATAATCAAACTTGAACAGAGAACAAAACAAAACAGAAGGGAACAAGATTTTACACTGCATGTCTCTCTGTACACGTCTCTCTGACTCAGTGAAAGTGAGAGAAGCTTACCTGTCAGCAGGGGGTATAAGCGTATCTCTGACATGAGGAATGGCCAGGTATGGGGTCAAACTCTTGTCTTGGTAACATGCTTGCTGGTGGTTAGCGAGGACCTCTGCAAAATACAAAAACATTCAAACAGACTTGAAATGAAAATACAAAATACATGTGGTAATAATCAGACGGTACTAACAACACGTTCTAAGCTAGAAATGAGGTGATGTAAGAGAGAGAGAGAAAAAAAGGGAAAATAATGCTACTGGCACCCTGGCACCCTGGCACCACCTTTTGGTGGGCTGATGCATAAAAAAGAATGAATGCAAAGGAGAACCTACCAATAATCTTTTCTACAAGCTGAGTGACTTCTAGCCGCTCCTGTTCTTTCCTGTGCATTTGGTACCTGAAAAGGTAGAATCCTGGCCAGAGTACCAAGAGAGCTGTACAGGAAAAAAAATCAAGAACTTAATTCACTTAGAGGTATAGACCGGTAGTGGTAAAATTGCGGTTCAAGGGTTTTTGGTGCAAAATATCCATTCAATACTGTGTAAATATTGGCTTCAGAGGTTTAGATGGCAATACTTAAATCTAAATTCGCAAAATAGCAGAAATGTATGCCCAAATGTTCAATGTAGAACTGCATTCGCGATATCCATTCAATACTGTGTAAATATTGGCTTCAGAGGTTTAGATGGCAATACTTAAATCTAAATTCGCAAAAAAGCAGAAATGTATGCCCAAATGTTCAATGTAGAACTGCATTCGCGATATCTATCCAGGCCGGATCGATATGATAATTTACCAAAATATATCAATTAGTAGGGGGTTTCCGGGCAAACTATCATCATGTATTTATAGTCATAACATATTCTTTCACATGATTGGTAATAAGAGCTTCCATTTCATTTTTTGAGAGGGGGGCGTTTCAAAAAACTGGTCTATACCTTTAATACAAACATTTGTTAAATTTCAATATGACTTATCTACCACCACAGACTTTCCAAAGCACAATGATACATTATGTAATAAATGTGATTGCTTTTCCGGCAAATTGGTTAACTAACCCTTACAAATCTGCCACTTTGTATACTCAAATTCATTTCCCCCTAATTATCATGTGGCAACTACCATGAAACTTTGAAGAATTGACATGTACTTACAAAGGTTCTATGACACATTCTCTAGCTTCAGTTGCTCCAGATTGAAATCTGGCTGCTCTAACAACCAAATTCTAAACTTAATTCATGTACTACACACTATACCTGACCCTTACCCTAACCTATCTCAAACTAGCATAGAAGCCAATTACAGCCCTTACCTTAAAGCCCCACTGTCCTACTTGTAGCTACTTGCTCCCTCTATATAGAAAACTTCCCCAATCGGTGCCTGTTGGTCCCCATGATCCTCTTTTTCTTATGTTAGTTGAGAGCTGAGTTAATGAGATAGCCACCTGTCAGTGACCTCGCTGTGTGGTCTAATCCCTTCTGGCCCAGTAGTATTGACGGTCTTTAAAATATTTATCGCAAATGTTGGAACAACCAAAGTAAGCACAACCCCTTAAAGAATTTAGTTTGCAGGAATAGATCCCTGTAAGTCCCAATGTTTTACGAATTGTCTGGACCGTGAGTCTATGCAGACTGTACTATATCTTATTAGACACATTCACAGAAAGACAGAGACGGACACAGTTGGGCTATGCTCATGATTTTATGGAATTGTGTATGAAGAATTGGCATGTACTTACAGATAACAAGGATGGTAGCCCAAAAGAGAAGTCTCAGAGCTGTGGTCTTGACCTGACAGAATACGGTCATGTAGTCATGAGAGGATTCCAGCCATTTCACATTGTCCTCATACTTGTACTCGGTCAGGTGTTCTTTGTTCGCATTGAACAGCCTGCAGGAGAAGAAGTATTATTATGACATATGATAGGATTATTATTGGTGTTCATGCTTTTATTTTATGCACTTGTCTTTAAAAATTGTATAAATAGATATGTTGATGTGGTCAAAAGCCTGTTTTGTAGATAATGGGTAATAATAGAAAACTAGGCAATAATACTTTTAAGCTCCCTTGCCACTTTTATCCAAAAAAATATTGTAAAAGTACATATCAACTACCGGGTAATATAAAACTAAGAACTAAATAATAAACTTATTTGCGTTGTTTCTCATAAGGCTTTCTCACCAACTTCCCCAATCAAGGGGGCACACTAGTATGGGCGGTTGTCCCAACGTGTTTGGTTTGGTAAAGTTTGATACTATGTTTTTATCTGACTGCTAAGAAGGCATGTATATGTTTATAAGTAAATAGCCAAGGGGAACAAAGGATTAAGTCCTCTCCAAGGGACTTGATAACTTACTTTAACTTTAAAAGGGCACTATCCAAACGACTGGGTGTCAGACCCCGGACCTCCTGGTTAAGAGACCATTTCTCTACCAATGAACAGTGGGGCCTCCAGTAAGACATTTAATTTAATATTTAAAGATATTTAACTGCTATTTCGCATCAGGATCAATTCCATAAAAATATACACTACTACATGTATGCAATTTATTACAACTTCATATCCTTAGAAACTACCAACATTCCTCTTGTCTGTAATATTTGACATATGCTACTTACCTTATTCCCCACTGTGGATTAGTGGTGATCAGCTGGAGTGTTCTAGGCATGTTCTTTGCAACCCAGTATGGATTATTTCTCGGTTTCTGTTTTTGCTACAGAGAAGGAAAAGAGAAAAAAATATTTATCAAACTGGTATCAACATTTAATCAATTCTTTAATAATAAATTAAATTTATTTTAGTGCCCTCTATCATTACTGAAATATCAATGACTAGTAATGCATTTATTTCATGTTGGTTATATTGTGCATACAGAACAGGTACAATACTGATTATACTATGGAATTAAGAGATTTTAACCAATCCTTTCATGAATTCAGTATTCATCTGGCTAATCACCAACTGCAAATGACATAGGAATAATAGATATAATCAGCGTAAATAGTATATTGTCTTGCACAACACTCACAAGTTCAAGATTTTCATTCAGATATATCTCGGCTTCATCCATCGTCATATTCTTCACAGGGGATTTACCACACAGATAGTCACCTAATTTTACAGAAAGAAAAAAAAGAAAAAATGGAAGACCATTAATAATTAAAGATAAACTTTAGTACTGGTAATGCGATTGCATTGTGAAAGAAAAGGTGTGGAAAGGATCAGAAACAGTTGATCATCTAGCATGTTAGTATTGGTGTGCACTGCAAGGTTCTGGAGTCATCAAAATCATAATAAATTTGACCGAGTCTTGGTAAAGTAACAAGCCCTGTACACATAAAGCTATATATGGGACAACACACATGGTGTCGGGGCTACCTTGATTTCCTTGTCTTTCTATGCTCATTACTCAGCCAGTATACCTTTTCTTCCAAAATTGTTCGGCACATGTCATTTATTTGTAATCTTGAACATTCAGTGAAGTTTCGTTTGATTCTGTGAGAATGAATTTTCTTTTTTTACCAGAACTGGAGTTTATCTTTAATATGCACTAGAAACAAAACTATTGATTGAATATATCAAGCACAATTGTCATTTTTTGTAATAAGTAAAGACAAAAGCCTATGAATATTTTCATCACATAACATTACAGTCCGTACAAAGTCCAGTTCTAATATTAACTACTGGTATCATTTTCATTCTTCCGTAACACTCTTAAAGGTAAAGTTGAATTTCATATGGCAGATATAACAAAGTAAGCAAACCTAAACTGTGATATAGATTACTATTCTTTGTATTTTATGGAAATGAAGATTAAGATTTGAAAATTGTCTTGTGATCTGCTACCACAAGACAGCAACGTGACAGTACGACATGTGTTATTGTATTTAGCTAACCAATACTTTTCTTGTGTGCAGTGACACATATTTTACAAACCTCAATCGGAAAACAAAACATGAAATTAAAAAAAAAACTCATTACAACTACTTTCATTCCAATTTCATGTATGCGACTAGAACACAAAAATAGACACCCTGATTCTGAAACTACGAAACACATAAATAATACATGTCGCAAGAGGCTAAGAACACAAGTTCAATTACCAGCATGGAGTACTTTATGGTACTGATTAGATCTTGGTACATGTAGCTTACCTGTCATTTCACTCAGTCGTTCATGCAAGGTCTGTCCCATCAACAATGGTAGCTCATCACCAGAGAAATTCTGAAATCAAGAAAACAAACAATCGTAATTACTGGTACATCCCCAAAATAGACAGCATGAGAAGGATGAATAAAATACATGTAATATGAAATGAATCCACAACAAACAGAGTTGAGTTCTGACCAAGGTTGAATTCCGACCTAGTTACAAGACTTCTAAAACCCATGAGCTATCCTATCATTATTTTCAAAATTACACACTAAACATTAATTTCAATTAAGATATTAATAAAGAGAAATTGAGACCTGTGCCTTTATTCGGAGGGCTACATAATTGCTGTCAAAGAAGTAATCTAATACTTTCTGTGAAAGCAGTAAATGTCTAATGAAATAATTAATGAATGTAAAAATTGAAGTGATGCATCATTTATAGAGGATGATTTCTTTACATTCATATAGAGTAAAGTACCCGGTAATCGGTCAGCTCCGGTTTTCGGCCGATTGGTTGGATACATGGTAAAATCACTTTAAAATACATCGCATAATAGCATAACACATATCCCACACATACCATACCATGCCAGTGTCACTAAAGAACCACATTTGCAATGAAAAATATATCCTAAAATATCACATTTTAGCGATGTAATCGGCGGTCCCGCTACCCAAATCTGAAAAATCGAGTTTCTTACGCGTGTATGTAAGAAATATGGGTACCATAAAATGAGCTTTATTTCAAGTATTTTTCAGATATAGAGCCCGATTTTGTGCTCAAAAGTATCTCATCGCATGTATTAAATCAATGCAGCCGCACACCGCGACGCACACACGATATGTCCGTCTAATTCAGATTCCAACTTCCGATCACCGCTGTGCCTGTATTCGGCCAGGCGAGCACCCGGGAGCTCCGGCGTGGGATACCTGCTCCGCCCGCTTGTGCTATACATCAGCGCAGAAACGCACGGCGCGCGCGAGCGCTTCCTATTGACTTTGTACATGCGGCCGTAAACTGAAACGCTCGGCCGATAACCGGCTCCAAAACAGTGAAAATTGAAATGAATATTGTCATGGCAATTCATGATTTTTTGGGGGGATTCTTTTTTTGTTTAAATAATAATAATATTTGCTTCATGATTTGAACAAGAAATGATAACTAGACATATAATACTTGTTTGGAACAAGTATAGGTGGGCTGGTCAACTTAAATTTGAGACAAAATAGAGCAAAAATAAGCGAGATACTGCTTAAATATTCTTGAAAAACAATATCATGTAGTTTCATGACGTGAACGAAATTCACCTTCTATAGGGATAACGCAAATTATGAAGGCCTTTTGACATGAGGTCTTTAATCGAGATTTTCAGTATGATGACGTCATCAAAATGAAAAATGGTTTTTACTGAGCTGATAGAGAATTGTCTTAGCTACAACATATCGAAATTTTGAAGAAAATCGATCAATATTTACAGAGATACAATCAATTTTCCATAAATATGCTGACGTCATAATATGCAAATTCGTATTTTGAGTTCCAAGGCCATTATGATGATGTCACGATACACCTAATGGCCAAATGAGACATGGAATCATATCTCCCACTCATACTCTATCTAAATATGAAAAAAATTGAAGGTCACGGTTCATTCCAAAGAGCTATAATGAATTTTGTATAGGCATGTTTTTGCCCATATATGCTATGTAAAAGAGCTCGCGCGCACTGACATTTATCTTGAATTGACGCTCATCTTGTTATTAATGGTCATAAAGAGATAAACATGGTATCAAATTCCTTGAAAAAATATAATAAATATCATGAAGAAAAAAAAATGGCGATTTTATGTTTTGTAATGGCGCGATTTTTTATAAAATGCTTAAAATGACCTGAAACGTATGCAAAAAAAATTTAAGACGATTTCGAGCATTTAAAATTTTTGCGCGCGTAATGACGCGCGGACGTACGCGCACGCGCGCGTTTTTTTGACCTGAATTTGACCGGACTGATATTGACCTTGATCATGATAAATATGAATGAGATATTACTTTTGGTTATGAAGATATGATCATAAGTTGATTTTCAAAATTTTTCACAAAATGGCGCCTAGATGACGTCATCAGTCAAGGTCAAGGTCGAAAAATTTGCTGTGTTTTGTGAATATGCCTATACATATGTGTGTTAAATTTTAAGATATTTGATTGAGCCATTTTCAAATTATCTTGAACACAAAAAAGTGGGTCGAAATAAGAAAAATAAATAAATAATAATAAAGGCAATTTTAACAAAATTATGAGGTGGTCTGTATTAGATACAGCCCACCTAATAAATAGGAAGTAAAGAGTCCAATAAATAGGATTTTGTCTTAAGTGGCCGAAAACCGGGTACTTTACTCTATATATGAATCAATTTTGTAAGAAAATATAAAGTTTGAACATTGACTCATGTGACATTACTGAAATCTACTTCGCGTAATACCCTGAAATGTATTTAAGTGAGCCGTAAGTTTCAATGCAATTTTCAAATGTTATTTTATCCAATTTAAATATGTATACTCACCACATCATCTTGACCTGTAATGTCAGCAACTGCGTATGAAAAAGAAAAAGAAAAAAAACATTGTAAAATATACTGACTTTTACAGCTTTACCTGGGAAGATCAAATTGATTGATTTGATTCTCTATGGTACTACCCCTGGATACACTCATGAATATTCAAATTCTAACAGTGATTACAAAATGGGGAATTTGAACCTATGAACATGTATGCGTGTCAAGAAATGTTATCTTTCAGTACATGTATTGTATTTACATGGAAATGGGTGAAGTGCAGATTAGGGAGATAAAAACTATGAATTAAACAATCTTATCATTCCTGGTAAAAATGATGACTAATGACTTTAGTTGTTAATGTAGCTTTTATCAGAAGCAAGCCAGTAAGACTATACTTGACTGACTATACTATACTAGTGCATCTACATGTACATGTATAATTAAAAAGCAGTTCTTTTCTCATAACACACACTACCTGATCAGAGAGAATCTTTAAGAAATCTGTTTTGCTGAACACCTTTTACTAATCAAGTATCAGTTATTAAATAAAATTCATGTAATTGGGCATAAATATATAAAAACTACTGGGACCTACAGTATTGCTACATGTTTCACATTTTGTTGATGTTATAAGACAAAGTATCTAGGCCTGTAGCAAGGGCTCCACTTCTCTGTCCTGTTTTTCAGTAAAAAAACACTCTTATAAAGAAATATTAAAGATATTTGTTTTGTAACTCAATCTCCTAAAACAAGTCAATCTCCTAAATCTTGCTCCATCTGTAATGCACCTGTCAATTGTATGACCCACCCCATGAACCCCGGGGATGGTGCGTCACTTGTCTAATGTGCGTCGGATTTTACTATACCATGACGCACATATGCGGCAAAACTATGACGAACTTCAGGCTACCAATGACGGTACCTCGGTCAAAATTATGACGCACCAGTTGTTGATTTTGACTGTCATTTGAATACACTGTACTTTATTCAGTGACGCACCTATGTAAAGTGACTGACATCGACACACCCCACCGTCAATATTGTGACTGACCATAGGAGTAAAATGACGGTACCCTGAGTCACACCTTGATGGTAAATGACCCAACCATGACGCACCTTCCCCGGGGTCCATAGGGTGGGTCATACAATTGACACCTGCATAAGCTTCAGAGCTTGAGCTATACTCAACTTGTGAGAACAATAAAAGTGGGCGAGTCCAATTCCACGACAATTTCATTAGTCTGAACATTACATGAAATTCAACTACATATGCAGCTTGTAAAATAATTGAACTACCGGTATCTATTATCAGGCTCAACTTGTTTCATTTTCAAAATACCCTCATTTACTTCTAGTTCTTGCTTACTTTGCAAATGTCTGGACCTCACAGTACTGTTGACATTCAGGTACATGAGCCCGAGAAGGATGAAGAAAAAGCAGACACTCCCAAGAAGCACTTTGGAAACAAAATGGCAATACTTAGTTCTCCAGCTCGAAACAAGATTCTCTTCCGTAGCAAATATCTGAGCCTCATCTACCGGCGGTTCTCTGAGTGGAGTTTGAGCAAAGCTCTCCGACAAATTTTCATTGGGTGCCGGTGTAGAGTATTCTCGTCTGGAGCTGCTACTGGTGGGGGGTGTTGGTGTTTGCCCATGAAACGATGTGTGGTTGCTAGATGACGCATCTAATGCGGAACCTCTCAAAGAAGGTCTACCACTGATAGGGGTTGCTGCAGCACTTGCTCGGGCATCCTGTCGTGACGAGTTCCCAGGGTTGACAGAGTAGTAGGTTAAGGTGGTGTTATCTCTGCTGGTGCTAGATTTCCTGGGAGTCGATGTGCGAGATGAATTGAAGGGAGAAGTGAAGAACGTCCAGTTCGATGATGTATTTTCATCATTGTCCTTGGATCTTGAAGCATTTGATGCAACTTGAGATGGAGAATCATGATCACTCTTTGAAGTATTTCGAGGTGCAAGGAAATTCCATCTTCCTCTCCTACTGTCTTCCTTTCCTGATCTATCTTTTGAAGAATCAACAACATAAGTGTTCCTTTTCCCTGAATTATCACTTGCAGAGTCATCTTCATCTTCTTCAGCATTCTCATCATCATCATCATCATCCTCCTCATCATTAGCAGATGCACTAGGTTTCGGTTTATCTTTGGAAACCTTAAAAGGATCAGAAGTTCTTGCAACAATTGAATGTTTCTTTGACTTTGTTCTTGTTTTTACAACTCTTCGGTGCAACACTTCCTCATCAGAGTCTGTGAACTCCCCTCTTCCATTAACTCTGTTTGCATTGCTGTCCCCTTCTCCTCTGTCTTGCTTGATTGATCTTCTCCCACTCTTTACAGTTCTTGACTTTGGAACAGTGTCGGTTGGATGCACACCAAGCAAATATTTCTCATTCCGATAATCATGTCCCCTGACAGAGTCACTTTTCTCACTCCCATTATCATTGGCGTCATTGGCGTCATCCTCGCCGTCATCATTATTTGTGGCTACTGCCAATGATTTCCTCGAGCTCGTCTTCCGTGCAGATTTCGAATTATTAGCTGGCAATGACAACCGCTTTGTTGCTTTGGGCGCTGGCCGCGGAGCCCGTGCACCACTACGGCGTCTGGTCGCACTGACCGGGGCAGTTCCCCTGGAATTTCCCACAGCCTCTCCTTCGCTTTCATCCGAGCTCAATGCAAATATCTTAGGCGTTGAAATCTTGTGGGGAGCTGATTTTCCAGAAATATTCTGCTTTTCATTTCTCAGTTTGTCGAGCTTCTTCAGAAGTAAAGATCGAGTGGTTCCTGTTATCGGACCAGGCTTGTATCCATACAATACCAGCTCTTCTCTGAGCTGACTGTCGGTCAACGGAGATCCCCTTGCCGCCATTTTGAGCGTCAGGTCACAGAGAAAAAGTCATTTGGGGTCGCGCGTCACGGAACTCGGCGTCTGCTATTGTGGAAATAGTCTAGTAACTAAACTCGTAGTTGTTATTAGTTTTCTTTAGCGATAAAATCAAGAAATTATGATTTCCATGATTTCCATTGAAATTGTTTCATCCTTATTCATCACTTTCATTGTAAAATGGAGTGACGTAGTTATAATTGTTGTTAATGATTAGCTTTCATACGATCTGGTAAAATATATTGGGTATGTAGATTCAGACTACGTGATGCAAGGCCAGACAGGCCAGGCGAGTTGAAGTGCATCATAGTTTGTCACTGTCTGCAGCTGCCATAATAAACCAAATACATACATGTTCATACAAGTATCATTTTTATTTCGCTTGTTAATTTTTGCTTATTGTCATCATTGTTATTTTTATTCACACTTCAAATGGATTGGATTGGTCTGATTTAGCCTTGGGCGCTGGGGGAAGATATCCCCCCATTTCACCTCCACTTTATTTGTTTTTCTCCATTTGCAGACACATATTCTCTCTCTCTCTCTCTCTCTCTCTCTCTCTCCCTCCCTCCAGACCCCTCTCTCTCTCTTTCCCTCCCTTCTGCTGCATGAACCCCCCCCCCCAACCCTTTGTCTCTCTCTCTCATCCTTGTCTTCCCCATTCTGTTTCTCTCATCAATGATCATTTTTTTACCTGTGTTTATGATATAAAGAGAAGTGATAAGGGCATACATTATTCTTCCTTGACCTTCCCTTCCTCCTTTTATTTTTAAACCTTTGTTTCACGATATCATTTGCTTCAGCTAGTCTCCCCTCTAAAATTACTGTTTTATGTCTCTACCTATGCTTTTCTTGTTAATTCCCCCCCCCCCCACACACACACTCTCTCTTTTCTTACTCCACCCTACCCACCCCTTTCTCTCTCTTTATCCCCCCTCTCTCTCTCTCTCTCTCTCTCTCTCCCCCTCTCTCTCTCTCTCTCCCTCTCTCTCTCTCTCTCTCTCTCCCCCTCTCTCTATCCTAGTTCATATCATTTCATTTCATTTCTTTATTATGTCCATAGAGGATAATTGTTCATATTTCAATTGACAATCATAATCATGCTCTCCATCCTGCTATTTTTCTTGCTTTGGTCATCTTTGGTCATCCTCTTAATATCCCCTCCATCCATGTTGTCATTAATAATTGTAACCCTTCTCCACCAAGTTCACCTCCCTAAGTTTTGATAACCCCTCCACGTCACCCCCTTCGGGTTGTGGAAGGGGGTGTCCTCCTCCTCCTAAAGTATGTTTTGTTTTTCAATTTTTATACCGGGAAATCAAGTTTTAGTTGCAGGGGCAACAAAATGTCTTTCAAAGTGGGAGGGGGCACTAACAGAAAGTAAGCTTTGGTGAAATTGCTCTCAGTTGCTTTAAATTAGAGGGGTACATGTTACTCTGGGAAGGGAGGGGTGGCGAAATGTCTCGTCATAGCACATGTAGCAATAACTATAATTTGTTTTCTTCAACATGATTGTTTTTGGGGTAATGTGTTTTGCATTTGCTCGGAATTTTGAAACTCTTACCAGATTTGCAAAGGGGTTATTATAACAATTGAAAAGGGCCATCAGTTCGCCTTCAAAGGGTTCTTATTGGAAAGGAAAGTGGCACTCATCACAAAGAAAAAAAGGAGCACTTTTTACAAGTATAATTGGGCACATATGAGAGGTAGAAATGAGAAGTTATCAGAGGCGAAAAGGACCATTTATCGTAGATGGAAAAGAACTCACTAGTATTACAGGTAGTAAGAAATGGGAACTTATCCAAAATAAAAAGATGCACTTCCCAGATTTAAAAAAACCCACTTTTTTTAGAGGTGAAAAGGGCATTTAATAGAAAGCAACAGTTACCTTTACCAAAGACAAAAAGGGTTACATATCGGTATGGAAAAGAGCACTCATTACAAAAGTAAAGGATACTGATCAGATTTGAATAGGGGCACTTATTTATTAGAGCTGAAAAAAGACACTTCTGGTGAGTTGACTTGGCTGGCCCATCAATTTCAATGCAATTGGCGCATGCATTTACTATGCTGTTTACATGCATACCTCTAGTCACTAGAGGGGGCAGGGGCGTGCACCCCTTCAGTTACAGGTCTGCCATACATCTTCTTCCTGTCTTTCTGATATTGGTCATGTTGGTCTACCCATTCCCTGCATCCCTATTTCTCCGGCTCTCTTATAATTTGTTCACCTCCTCCCCACCATTCTCCTTTTCGATCTTTCTCTTTCATTTGTCAGCTGTCAACCCTCCTGTATTTCCTTACTTGCTCTCTTTTGCATGAATCCGTTCTACATCCATTTCTTTTCCCTCATGCTTTTCTGTTATGGGTCATCCCTTCTTGACCATCCTCTCAGCACTGATCATTCCCTTTTAATCTTACCCTGCCTCTCATATTAGTTACCCCCCCCCCTCCTTTTTTTTCTTCATTCTTTTCCTCATGCATCAGACGTCCCTTCCAATCTTCCTCTTTCTGTTTCTATTAGTCATTCTTAGTTTCTTAGTTTCTCTCTATCTCTCTTGCATCGATCACCCCTTCCTGATGTTCCTCCTTGTCCATCTCCTTTACCTTGGTCACCCCTCCTGACCCCCCCCTTTCCTCTCTCTCTCTCTCTTAAAGATAAACTCGAGTTCTGGTAAAACAAATATTTAAAAAAAATTCTCATAGAATCAAACTAAACTTATACTGAATGTTCAAGATTACAAATAAATGTCATTTGCCAAACAATTTTGGTAGAAAATGTACAATGGCTGAGTAATGAGCATAGAAAGATAAGGAAATCAAGGTGTCAGGCCCCGCGACACCATTTCGTCCTTGTTTTCACGAAGTGACGGTAGTGAGGAAAATCGTAACGCAAAGTGAATGCAATTTTTTTTCACTACCGTCACTTCGTGAAAACAGCGACGATTTGTGTAGTCCCATTTACATCTCTCTGTGTACAGTGCTTGTTACTTTACCAAGACTGGGCAAAAGCTATATGATCAACTTTTTCTGATCCATTCCACACCTTTTCTTTCACAATGCAATCGCATGACCAGAACTTTATCTTTAATATACAATGACAAAATAACAAAATGTTTAAAAATCCAAAAAGTGTATAATCACAACAGTACTTTTTTTATTATTATTGATGAACATTACAATAGAAACAAACATACATACATACATGTACATAATTATAGAGGTTGATAAATACTAAATGGGCCGCACAATGTAGGTTACCTATGATCGGCAAGTTTGGAGTACAAAAAAATAATATACACAAAAACTATCACTTTTGGCTGCATTTATGAAGAAAAAAAATATGTGAAGAAAAAAAAAACGAAGCAGCAGGTCTTTCCATAAAAAAGATGAAAACTATACATAATGATCATAACTATGTAATTTAACTAAAAATGTTATATCTTACAAGTCTTCTTTTACAAGATGTACACGCTAAAGATAATATCTGTTTTTATTTTGAATACAACTTACATATTTTATTTCTGACGAATACTATATGGTTCTACTTCTATAATAGGCATGATGTCTTATACTGTATGAGCACACCAATCCAGCAACATCTTATCTGTTACTATCTCTCTTTAACATATATTACCCAGTCCGAAATGCATTCAAGTGTCTTTCAAACCATTCAACAAAATGCCCTAAAGAGTATCTGAGGGCAACACCCACTGCACAATGGTTATTTTAAATAATTGTGAATGATCAAAGTGCAATAAGGCCAGTCTGCCAACTACTCAAGTAATATTTTCGTTCAACTTTCCCTCATGTTTGTTGCCAGGGAACTATTTTAAGGAGGCATTTTGATGAAATTTTATCAAAAGCTGATTTATCTAATAACTAGTAAGAATACTTAGAGAAGAAATGCTAATGATATTCTCCATAATCAGCAGCTCAAGCCCGCGATCTACTTGTGCTTCTCTCATACCCCTTTCTACTTCGTGAGATAATCATAGATATTTTGTTTTTATCATCATGATACTAGTTATCACAAAATAAATCTCTTACTCTTATCTTTAGGTCCTTTGCATTATGCACTTGAAAAAAATGACCATCTTCATGGACCCATGGCTCATGCTTTTTGTCTTTCTCATGGACAAAAAGTTGCAGTATCTGAATATATATCTTGCAAGTATCCCACACAAGATCTATTTTCTGTGAGTTTGGTCACTCAAAATTAATTATCAAAACAAAAATCATAGAAAATCAAAGATCTGTGTAACAGTTGGCTAAAACAAAACTTGGTTTTAAATATATGTACAAGTTGTTTTTATCTAAGCACCTTGTGATTCTTATACATAATTCTTTGAAATAAAAAGACAAAATAGTGATGGGGACATATAAACAAGAACCATGTCTCGATAAATACTTCAAATGTCATCAAACACATAATCATGTGTTGTCTTTTTGCATTATGTTTAAAAACACACATAATTCGATCAAATATCCAACTTGCTATCATTATCAAACAGATTACAACAAGAGAAATCTTATGTACAAAAATGACATAGAATAATACATTATCTCTGTCAAAACAAGCGTAACTACAAGATAAAAGGGCGTGTCAAAACCAAACAAGAAGTATTTTAAACATTCTCTAGTTCTTATCCAAATAACAGAAAGTGGAAGTGCAAAAGTGCTATAACTCTAGAAAAACCACAAGAAGTATTCATGCTATTAATCCTCATAAGTTATCTTCTCAAATCACACAAATACAAACAGACTTGAAGCCTACAGTGACCATCATTATCAGTCAAAGATAAGTGAACTTAAAGCTCTCCATGAAGAAAATAGCACTGCTTTCTTTTTTTGTGGATAAAAATCAAGGCTATTAAAACATTTTTGTGTAAAAAACTCTATGATTAGTAAACAAAGTACTATAAAAAGTAGCTTTGATTGAATCAAGTCAATAACATTCTAATTCTTAAGTAAACACATGACCTTTTGCTTCTTTTGGCATCAGGAACAGCAGAATATTTCCTCTGCTAAATTATAACTGGAATTCCTTGATTAAACGCAACACCATAATTAAAATATAAAAAGCCTGAATATTCAACTTCCAATTTTGAAATCTGATTAGAATTTGTGCAAGAGATTTGACATGACCGATGCTTAATTTGTACTTTTACATATTCCATATTTTTTTTCTTCTTTTCTTTTAAATGCAACATCAATCAATAGTCAGACACCACAGTGCTTCAATCATTATTTGTTAGATAGTCAGTACTATGTTATGCTATGGTCACATTACCCAAAAGTAGCCTGCTCGGCGGCTGAGCGGCGAGTTTTTAACCAATTCTGCCCGGCGGCTGCCCGGCCACCGAGCGGCGGCCGCCCAGGCACCGCTCGTTTTTAGGGCATCGCTCGGTCGCCGCTGAAGTTTTAGCGCGGAGTTAAAATTTGGGCGGCGCCTGCTCACTTTTCACTCGCCGCCCAAAATACGCTTCGTGCCTCGGCGGTCGCCGCCCGGGCACCGACCTAATCGCTGGGCGATGCCTAATTCCAGCAGCGACCGAGCAGGCTACTGATCGGTCGGTCGCTGCTCTGATTTGTGACCATAGCTTTTGATAATCTTATTTTATACAGGAATACTATTCCATGATTTGTCAAGCAGTCCAAGCACCCATAACCAACTTTATAATGCTCTCACATAGAAATATTTCAAATCCATGCTCATCTTTCAAAGATCAATAATGTACGATAAATTACGAACATAAGCTCAAGCTATTTATTCAAGATTGTGTGATTAACTTTCCTTTAATGTATATAAAATAGAAGTCTCACAATTTTGTTTTTTTGTTTAGAACAAATGCAGCAGCGTTCAATCACAATACATTTCAAACTGGCTGATTCCTTGTACGAGAGCTTTAAAAAATATGACATTTGACATTCAGTTCTTGAAGTTAAAAGATGTCAATGAGTCGGTTGAGATGATTTTAACATCTTCTAAACATGTGACATGCTTTGTATTAACTGTACATGCTAAAAGCAAAATTGGATGACCATTACAATTACAATTCAAAGCAGCCACTGTCAGTATTTTGCGTCATATTAATACCCAATCCCTATACTGTGAGGTAACATCAGCTAAAATGCTGTTCAGGCTATTCAATATAGTACTTGTCATTCTTCATGAATTCCTTTCCTCTTTAACTAGAGATGAAATAAATGCCATGATGTAGTACAGTCCTCTAAATTGTGAAGGTTTTAGTACAAGAATCATGTATCAGTACTGCTACGGATACTAGGTTAACTGGCGAGACTTGCCAAAGACTATTGAGTACTGTTGAAATTCAGGACCAGGGCTTGGCTTGCAAGACCATGCAAAGTGCTAAAACATTCTATCAAGATCACGCAGAAGAAATTATAGATGAAAGATATGGCTACACAGCTGTCTCTAATATTGTACATGATGTTGGATAATTCATACATATCATATTTTCAATTCCTACTATGTACAATATTTCAAATGCCCTCATATGACAAACAGCATTCACAGTTGTCTTGGAGAGCCTTTAAACCTGAAACGTTAAAAAAAATTGTGACTTAAAAAAGAAATTCCTGAACGATAGCAATAGCATCCGTTTCGACATGTTAACTTCAGTCGTTGCCAAATAAAAAAGAAATAAAAACAATGTCATTTAGTTGTAAAGATGACAACATAATATACAAATAGAAAGGACTATTCCATCTCATTTGCATACAAACGATAATGCAGGAATGAGTTGTGCATCATACTAGTTTGCTTCCTTACATCATCAGCAAAAACACTTATTTTCTGATCCCCATGTTCAGAAAATACACTACCACAAGACCTCTGTACTAAGCATGCCTGAACACTTCACCTATCTAACTGTAAAGTAATGGAGAGATGAGACAAAAATATAATATATGACTTCATGTCAATTATACATAAATACATAATGCATAGTGTACAAAATAAGATGAGAGAATTAGCTGATGCTATCATGATGCTATTTGTTTTCATGGGTGATAATTAATGAAAGAACTAAAGGTATCAGAAACATGAACAGCTTGTAGACAACATTGTTCCATCACGTCGACACGTCCAAGTTTTTGTATTCTATCACATCTTTCTTACACCTGTACAGGTATATACATATCAAAAATCAGAAAGTCAATATTGCAAATGACATATCATTTATGCCAAGGAAGTACAGGTAAATGCTAACTAAATGCAGGAAAACCAAAACTTGCCTTTTTTCTCTTCTTCTTACAAGCAAAGGCTTTGAAGAAAAATTGCATCATATTTGATTGAATACAACACCTTTATTTCATGTCCGACCACTGGAAGAATATTTTACAGCTTAGAAACTCTTGTATTTTAATTGGACTTTCAAGTAAAGACTGCCCTCTAGCAATGAAAGCAAGCACAACTACGAACATTGGGACTACTTGAGTCACCCAATGTTATCAAGCTTTTGTTTTCATAGCACAATCGCACATGTATATGGCTTTTACATTTGAAGGAACACATTACTTATTTAATGATCATTAAATAAACAAGGTTAAATATAAAACTCACTATAGTACATATCTCAAGGGATGCTCTTGGTATACTATACACAGGCCTGCGAAGCCCAAGCCAGACCCTACTAGTTTTAATTTTGTTTGACAGTTTGACAAATATATCAAGATCAATAGTGTCTTTGTATGATGTGAACTGTTCAGGTCCTGTACAAAATTAGAGAAAGGAGGCTTTTCTTAAGTCATTATCGTCTCTTTTCCCCTTATCTAAGTGGACTCTTCAGACTGCATGACGAGACTGACAATATCAGGGTACATCATCAAGGCATTGGTTAGATAGAAAGTGGTACCGGGATCCGATGATCAACAGATTTACAGCACGCACAGGATGTTAAGGGGGAACGTAGGCAGGTGGTGATTGAAATCGCGTCGTGCTTGGGGCATGAGGATTCCTACTTTCTGGTGGTGATGGTGTTATTGGTGGTGGAGGCTCGTAGGGAGGAGATCCCCCTAGATCCACCATGGGCATTGATGGCTTGTTTGGATCATCTTGAGATCTGTGATCACTCATCAGAGGTTGTCTCGTCCCATCTTCTGCAGAGTATTCTGGTGGTGGCAAAGGTGGCTTTTCATTCTTCATGATCAGAGGTGTCGATGAAGGGTGCTTGTCAGCCTCGTCCAACTCTTCAGTGAATATGATAGGGATTCCTTTGTTGATGAACGTATTCTGGTCCTCGTCTGACAGTTTCCCCTTTCGTTTCTTGCGGTAGAGTATAAACACCACAATACCTGCCAGGATGATGATGAATGCTACTATTACACCAGGAAGGACATTGGTAATCCATGCATCATTAGCTTTTGTATTGCCATCTAAAGGAGGTACGTAAGCCTTGGTGGAAGGAGTTGTAGGTGCTGGAGTGGTAGCATCACAAGTGCCTTGAGGAGCTGCCTCAACACCAGAAATGGTGTAATTAGGAGAGAAAGCATCAATAAGGGCTTGAGTTGGCTTGCCATCAGGTGTCACTAGCTTCTTCATGAGTTCTTCTATCAACTCGACAGGACAGGTATCCTTTGGAATGGTATTATTGGTGAAAGAGAGAATGACTGAGCCGCGTCGTATACCGGTTATCGTCAGGGCACTAGCGTCAGGATCGCCAAAGATACTGGCTATTCTATTCAGGATATCAAGCTGCAGCTCAGGATTGTTGATAAACTCATCAAAGTCAATATTAAGTGTAGCTCCCATGGCAACTGGAGGTGGATCCTCTTGTACTGCATTGGAATCCAAGACATGAACCTCAAAGGCATCTCGTAATTCAACACCTTCTTTATCTTGAGCTATCATGACGTATGTTTCCACATCGAAAACCTTCTCGGTGTAAGCAAACATCGTCTGCTTCTGCTTGTCAAACTTAAGCCAGAAGTCAGAGCTCAGGAGCGTACCATCTGCATCCACCAGCATCAGTGACAGCTCACGGGTATTACCATCTTCAGGATCCATGTAGGTGTCTGCAGGGACTACAAACACAAAAGGAACTCCAACTATGACATCTATTCTTTCAATAGGGTGGACTATCTCAGGTCCTTTGTTGACGTATGGAGTTGCTGGTTTTGGTGTTGTTGGTTCTGGTATAGTGTCTGATGGAGTTGTGACAGGTTTAGTTGGAGTAGGCATGATGACAACTGTTGTAGGTGCCATTGTGTCAACAGGAATGCTTGCAACAGGTGTTGATGTCATTGTAGGCATAACCACTAGGCTCTCTGTAGCTGTCATTGAAGGAACTGGTGGACTGAATGCGCGAGTAGGTGCTTCAGTAGGTACTTCAGTTGTTGCAACAGGTGTTGGTGTAGGAGTTATTACAGATGTTTTGTAGAAAGATGTCTTCGATGCTTTCACTGTTGGGGAGATAGACACCTTTCCTGTTTTGGTTGAAGTTTCTTTGGCAGTCATGGTCATTGGGTCTTGGGTACCTGCTGTTCTGATCATACTGCTCAGAACTGGTGAGCTCTCTGTGGGGATGATGTGAGTAGAAGGGGTATAAATGGAAAGAACTTCTGTAGGTTTAGGTGCACCTGTTGGGAGGGCAGTGGGGACAACGGTTCCCATCAAAGGGGCCTGTCTTCTGACTCTATTCTTGATGATTGGGGTATTACTGCTGACATACCAGCCCTTAATGTCATAGTTCAGTTTTTCAGCCATGGAGCCATCCTTAGAAGCGCCCTCTAAGATGGTAACAACTGGAAGCTGGTCAATATTCCGTCCACAGCCAACCACCCAACTCAGTGACAAGCCTTCATGTTTGGCAGTGGCAATATTCCCGCTGCCTGCAGCTAAGGCCTGGTAACCCTTGTTGTCATCCTTCTCTGGGAGAAGCTTGAAGGCAGTCATGGGTATTCTGGAATACTTGGACAACTTGGATACCATATTGATTCTCTCTTGTGGTGTTAATAGCGACCAGTCAGCATCTAGGATGATAGTTGCTCGAACAGCCGGCTTCTCTGGTGGACAAACCACCACTCCGTCTTTGTGCTTGGATGTGGATTCATCTGTGCTCTTTGTATGTGGTGTGTCTTGAGGGAGTACATTGATGCTGAAGACATCCTTTGTGTTAGAACTGTCCTTGGTGAGGTTGGACACCTTTCCTAATGCAGTTACTGAGATGTAGTACTGACGCTGGTCTTCCTTTCCTGGGATTCCCTGAAGTGTATTTGTCTTGTTGCTGAAGTTCAGCCATGATGGAAGAGACTGGGCTCCAACTTCTTTCAACTGTAACAAGAAGAAGAAGAAGAAAAACAATAGATCAGAAATTGAACTTAAAAACATTTTATTTATAAAACAATAAGCTATGGTTTTAACAACCCTAAATAATACTACCCTGGCAAAATCTTTAAGTGCAAGTGTACCACAACTAGAAGTGGTATGCTGCCCTCTGGAGTCCTACCAATACTCAATCCTCTCGTATGCCATTTCCAAGGTAATCCATATATTTCAATACACCTGCCGAGAGATGTACCTGTATGGAACCCGAGAAATGGGATTATTTTTGGTATCTTCTGTGTGTATTGTGATAATGCGGCCATGATAATCATTTCTTAAATTTGTGACAGAACAAAACACTTCTATGATTACGAAGGATATGCTCTTAGGAAGAAAGACAAAACAGAGAGGAGGGAGAGCAAGAGACAAAGATTTAGGGAGAGAGAGAGAGAGAGATGAACATAGTCATAAACAAAGTGTGAACAACAAGAAGAGAGAAACAGAGAGAGAGAGAGGGGGGGGGGTGGGTGGGGGTGGCAAGTAGGAAACACAGCAGGTGGAAAAGAGAAAAGAAGAGCTAGATAGCGTGAACATTTATACTGTTTTCACACTGGCAATATTTTGCTTAACCCCGTACTATAGGTGGGGTTAAAGGGCATCTTAACCCCACCTATAGTCCGGGGTTAAGCTTATTCCACTTTCTTTTCACACTGGCAAAATGTTGCTTAACCCCGTACTATAGGTGGGGTTAAAGGGGGGGGGGGGGGGGGTTTTAGCCCCACCTATAGTACGGGGTTAAGCTTATTCCACTTTCTTTTCACACTGGCAAAAATTTGCTTAACCCGTACTATAGGTGGGGTTAAAGGGGGGTCTTAGCCCTACCTATAGTCCGGGGTTAAGCCTATTCCACTTTCTGTTCAGACTCATATTTACCAAAGTGGGCTAACCCCACCTATAGTACGGGGTTAACTAACCCTGCAAAATAGCAGGGCTAACCTCGCAATTGTGGTGCTAACTCCTGCTAACTCCGCAATTGCGGTGCCAAGCAAATGAATGAGAACAGAAACGAAAAATAGTCCGGGACTACACAGTGAAGCGAATGAATGAATTCCATGGCCATGGCTAGTACGGGGCTAAGGAATTGCAGTGAGAAAAGCCAAAAAAGTTAGTCCGGGGTTAAGGATAGTACGGGGCTAAGCAAAACAAGTGTGAAAAGAGTATACGAGGGTTCAGCATGCAGTTACAACTCTATGGCAGGGTTTTAAAAAAAGAATAACCAACTCTACAGCTCCTCAGAGAGGAGAGAGAGGGAGCACAGGTGGAATTCATAAAGTCCACCAGCTTTCTGTAAGGTCACTCCAGGGCCACTCCATAAGTTTAGACAGACATGATTCATTGGCGCAGAATGCAAAACTACTCAAAACGTCACATTCCTCATGAAAAACAAGCTGGCCTTCTTCTAGAATGCTGATATTTTGTAATGCTTCTTCCCAAGACTTTATATATGACTGACCTTTGACCATTTATAAGAAATACAAAGAGTTGGCAAAAGTTAAAAAATGCATCCAAATCGTGATGAAGCAATTGGCTACTGGTTGAAATACATCTTGTGTGGGATTCAACATCTAAAGGACACTATTCGGTGATAATTTTTTTGCTACTAAACAAAACATCAAGTCGACATCCCTACTTCAACTCACCATGTGGGAAAACATTCAAAGATGTGCAATAGACACACATTTTATAAGACAAATGACCGTTACAGCACTACATTCTCAAGGACATTTTTCCTTTTTTAAGTCTTGCTTGACTGAATCAAATTTAGATACTCAAACCTCCAAGGTGTATTTGGAGTTGTACTAACTATACCTTCATAACCACCAAAAAATATATCTGACATCTGGGTAATATTTTCAAATTAAATACACTGGTCCATCATACACTCACATTATAATTCCAATAATGCTAGGGTAGGCACATCCAACATTACTAAACAATAACATGACTACATCAAATTTGCAAAACAAGCTTTAAATGCTATTTCCTCCAAAGCCTGGAGGAAATTCTATGAACAAGCCATATCGAAGACCAAAACATCTGAAAATCCAGAACACAAGCACGTAACGGTTAAGCACCGATGCTCCAAAACATGTAAGGATTGAAAAGCACTATCTTCCCTGAAACACTATGCATAATGCAGAAAGCAAAAGCTGATTATTTCATTTATCTATCACAACCTGCCTCAAAGTGCCTAAGGGGAAGGTTTAGCATATGGAATACTGGATTTGATTGGATCGGGTATCATATCTGGCTGTACCACCTTTGAAGAAAATATAAATTCCACTCCAAACTCTATAGTGAAAAATTCATGTTTGAGATACAGACCTACATGTACAGTTGAACTAAAAATCCCTTTCCCTGTATAATTCTGGACAATATTTGATGCTGTTAATTTACCACAACTACAATTACAATGCATGGCCTTCAATGAGAAATCAACCACAAGTGTACTGAAAATTCATTGACAATAGACAATTAAAAGCAGGATTACAGGCAGGAAAAAACATCAAAGAGAAGAGAGTCTCTCCAATAAAATCAAAATATTCTCACGATATTAACCTTCAAGTTTTCAAGGCTGAAGATATACAATCATTCTCATCATCCTGCTCACTAACTTTCCCTTCATTTCATTTCAAGTGCCCAGCATACATCCACGATCTGCCGCAAACAATGGCCGCCATTGGAGACTGATATTTTCTCCACAATCTGGTAGTTGAGTTACGCTTCCGCGGGATGACAACCACTTTGTCAACACCCTCAACCAAATTAAATTGCGTATTCCAATCCCCCCCCCCCTCTTCTTGTTAGTGAAAAGAGACAAGATAGTGCCTATGACAAGTACACTAACATGTGTAGTTACAAGATTTTGTTATATTCGCAACAAAATCAGTCCTTGTTTGTCAGTCTTTTAAGTACGGTTTTGTAATTCAATCTGAACATCTGTGAATAACATTAGATGTTGGATGCCTATACTGGATAAATCTGTGTAGACTCTTGATTCCTGAATTTTTAGTGAACTTTGTGCCTTTCTTTCCACATGTGTGGCACATCTGTATTCAGTTTTTAGAAAGAGCATTCTTTCCCATGTCCATATTACCCTGTGTATGAATGTCGGAAGCAGACTTTCCCCAGTGTCATTAGAAAGATTTTCTTAATTTCCGGAGAGCAGGAATGAATTAATAAAATTAAATGTATCCAAAGACAAAGTGTAGTGGGTCAAAAAAATTAAAAAAGTGATTTTTTTTTTTTTAATGGGAAGAAAAAATGAAAGGGAATTTCATTTTCATCCATTATAATAAAATAATTCAAAATTCCTTGAAGGTGGAAGGAGCGATAGGATTTTTTGAAATTTGTGATTTACTAGATATTTATTAGATAAGTATGTAGGGTATGTGTATGCCTATCCAATGGTTGCAAAAATAACCAAACTTCATATTTCACATAAAAATTAATCTGCTACAAAAAACATGCCTACCAAGGCCCTGCACGTTTAAACAGATTGTCCCTTTCCTTCAAAATTTGAGAGAATTATTTGTTGAGATTTGTTCCTATCTTGTCCTAAAGCTCTGCATCATGACATGGGTGGTATAATGGTTCTATTCATAAAAAACTAAACAACAAAGTATATGAAATATTGCTTTAATAACTTTTACTGGCAGACAGATTGACTAACAGATCGGTGGAATATTATATTACAGATGGATAGTACAAAAGAACAATATCCTCCTAGTTTTCCCTAGACAGTAGTAGGAAGTAGGATTCTAGGACAACCCAGTGTATGAGAGTATAAATTGCTGCAAAAATGACAAAAAAATAAGAGACTTTCTCCCACTGTGTACTTCCTTTTATCGTAGCAGAATTAATTTTCAAAAACTGCACAATAACTGCACAATTTCACTGAAAATCTGAGCAAAATATACTTTCGATGGAATACCAGGTTATTTATGTTTTTTTTTTCTCACAAACATATGGAAAACCAGCTCCAAATTTAAAACAGGACCAGCTATTTATGGCAAAGAAAGGGTTAAAGAACTGCACCCTCAACCAAACCCTGCGCTCTCCACTCTGCTTCGGGTAAAAGGAAGACACTATGATGTCGTATTGATCTCTAAGATTCATCCTGCAGTCTTCCCACCAACTCACTCAGCATGAGTCAAACACACTGTGACTGACTACCAGTGTCTTTCACCTTTAACCACTTTCGCATGACTCATAGCACTGGCAATGGGTAAAACCTCAATAATAACAGAAATAGTAATTAAATAATAGGTTTAACTGCTGAAGGGAAAAATATGTTTTCATATGCCTGCCTGAGGCTTGACATGGAGAAGAGAAAATAAAATCCCCTTAGGCGACATGGGCTCTTTGCTATTTGTACTAATAATAGTCTATTTTGCGGTAAATTTGTTTGTATTTAAAAGATAATGAGAGTTGTTCGCATGAGAAAATTCATGTTTCTTTTTAATAACATATTTTCTCCATGAAATTGAAAACAAATTTAAACATGCTTCACTCCCAAATTACTAGTACATCCATGGTTCAAACTACCCCCTCCCTTGGAGACTCAATTCATCATTTTCCATTTTATTACTAATCTTTTCTTTTGTCATTGAAATATAATTAAGTATTCAGTTACTGTAAATTGTGGTCGCTAAAAATTCAATTTAATGTTCCCCATATGAACTTGACTTGAACTCCACATTTACTTTCCTTTTTCTTACTATTATCTATAAATAAAATGGTCAGTGACTTTTATTTTTCCATATCCAGAAAGTGTGTGCCTCCTCTCAGTTTTCTCATCTAACATATCATCCAAACATATATGAAAAATTCATTTAATGATTTAAATCACATACCACACAGTTTTTGCTATTGAAGTCCCCCATGGTTTACTTTTAAAATATCACATTAAATAAAACATGGCTGCCCACTTAACATTGAAAGAAAAGATAAAAGCCTAACCATGAATTATATACAATCCAATTTTGTGGTAACAAGAGAAGATCCATTCCCCGGAGAAAAACACCCAAGCGTCCCATCTATCACAACCCCCCCCCCCTCCCCCTCCCCCATCTCCACTGATTGGCTTTAAAACCACCATCCCTATCCACTGGCAATATTCTTGAAAAGAGAAACACTATGGCAGGCCAAATATGACATCCTTTTGTTTCATTTCCGAAGGTCGAACGTAAATGAAACCGGCATGGCTGTTTCGTGTAGATGGCATAAAGCGAGGACGGCTATGGTGCATGCATTTGAAGGAGAGAATGAACGATAGACTCATATTAAACTGGACTGCTCGCTTTGTGTACATAACAAGCTTGTTTAAATAATGAACAGGAGTTGTGCATAATGATATATTGAATGGGTCAGTAATGAGGAATGAGAAGTGGACATGCTAAGTAGGGTCTTAGCTGGACTTTGATCAAATGAATAAAATCAATGTCCTGCATTGGTTTCTTTCAGTTAAAATCTTACTCATCATAAAATGTGAAATGAGTTTGAAAGAACGTAATAATTCCTTACATTCTTGAATCTAACATTCACAAACAAACTGCAATATAAAAAAAGAAGAAAAAAAAAGAAGAAAAAAAAGCCCCCCCCCCCCCCCCCCCCTTCGATCATCAAACCCTACAGTCAATCATTGTATATATGTTTGTTTGATTTACTGGAAAAAATGTTAATCCTTTTCCTTTTTAATAACTATGAAACTAACCTTGTCTACAAACTAAAATACCTGAGCTGACTGCCTTTCTACATTATCTTGCACCTTCAATAAATACCGCTTGATTTACCAAGTAATTGTAATTTCTTTTATCTCCTTAAATGGAAGTTACGAAACAGAAAAGAAAAGGAGTTTAAAGTGATACATTTTCATGACTAAAGGTTTATGAATGCTGACTCCTCAATGTCTACCTACATTCTTAACAAGAGAGGCGTTACATTTACATTAATGCGCAAAATCCTCTTCAGATTAAGCCTCTGTAGCATGCAGAGGGGTGTTATTACTATTATGTGCACCCCATTTACTAATACTTCCTTTGGTACTCAGACAGGATTTGTAACCATCCTTTCATCCAAATCACATCGATGTATCTCTCCATCAACAAATGAATTGTTGTATAAATCCAAATGTGTTTTGTAATGATGGTAATACAAATCGAAACTGTGGTAGGTAACTACAACCATCATCTAGCTTTATCTATTTTTAGTCATATTATGGTTTGGACAATGTCTGTGTGATTCCTACAGATGCATACTAGTTCTGGGGATGTCAACTTAAAATGCAGTAATAAGAATGGTTGTCTATGGAACGGATGTATTGGAACTGGTCCAAGTGGATCAGAGCATGAATGAAGTCAACTGGGCTCCTGGACCCAAATCCTCCCATTCACTGCCTAAACACTGTTTGGGCTAAGAGGGTGAGAGAGCAATAACAACACAACCCATTCAGAGCCTAGTCCTGGTCTTGTTAACACTTCTTCCTTTCACTTTCTCTTTCTTTCTCCTTGTGACACCATGAAAGCATGAATAAAGGGTAAGGTTTATCAGGGAGGACAACCAGGAATAGAGAATCAATGGGTCGTAATCAATTGGGCTCTGGACTAAGAAAGATCCGTTTGATGGTAGGCTATTGTTTCATTATAGGACAGTGGGTAGTTGTATTGAGGGATAACAGGCATTAGGGGATTGTATGAAAACTATGAATGGGATGACCAGGTGCATAACCTCATAGGAATGTACCGGTAGAATGGAAGCAAGAGTACTTATAATATCACCCAATCTTCAACAAAATCGCCATGAAGAAATATAAAGCATCAAATAATCTTGCTTTACCAACTCTTTACAATGAGAAGTATATAGCAATAGGCCTACCGGGTATATAGATACTAAAAAAAGACTTCCTTAGACTGAAGGGGTAAATATTTCCTGTGACAACAACTTCACCTAAACCTTTTTCACTCCATTTTAAATTTCTAACAAGGAGAACTAACCCATCATATTGAAACAATGTGCAATTTTAGATGTAGGCTATGCCTTTCACCAGTCCAAAGCCATAAGTCCAAATAGAAAATAAAATGTAGGAGCTAAAATTCAAGGAAGAAGCAAACATATATCCACTCTCATATTCATTCGATAGTCAGCTTTCAAGGGAATGGTAAGATTGCATTTCCGACAAAGATTCCCGAGCGACATTGATCATGTCAGTCCAATCACATGAGAAGAAAGCATTCAAGCAGTAAACCCTTCCAGAAGCCAAACCATTAAACTCTACCATAGCACTATCTTCCCTGAGGCATACCGCATCAATCCTCCCCAACAAGCATCTCATCTCTGGTTCCGCAATATCACAGGTGCATCGTTATCGGTAATAGAATGATTGCCAAACTGCTGCATCAAGTCAGACGATTCAAATGGAAGTACCACTATATATTATAACCGAGCAACTATTGGAATGGAGATGGTGAAAACATATTGCCTCATCAAAGATGTAGTGAGATCAATGCTGTATACCCCTTGTGCGTCTATTGACAGGGTCCAACTATCATGCATACGAAACTGAAACAAGTTTGGTTGTTGTTTGTACTAACGGATGCTGGTGCATTTCCTGTTGTTTTACATAGAGGCATGTTCATTTTTTGAAACATTGGCATCAATAACACATTAACCAAATGGAGCACTGCAATATTTAAGACCTAAGTAAATATCATGGGTACATTTCTTGTGGTATCAGGCTTCACCTTCTTTAAAATATTGCGTTCTGAATTTTAAAAATTATATGTATCTATAGGCCTACGGTTTATCAGCAAAGTGAATCAGAAGACCCCCAAATTGGCAACTCTCCAGACCTGACTCCCGTCTTATACAAAGGTGTAATTGTTTCAGATTGACCGCAAATCTTATAATCTCTTTATTCAATTTCAAGTACAGAGTTATGATTGATATCAAGTTGCAATTGATTTGAAACCATCTCAACTGCTCTTCACACTACTCACCATGTACTTATCTACGTCTCCCCTGAAAGCCTCTTTGGGTATCTTATGACTGAACGCCACGCCCACCGTTGCCGTGGTATCGGGTATACCCCACCCAGGTGATACTGGTTTCCAGACTCCAAAGCTGGGCTCCAGCGCATCAGATGATTCTTCTCCAAGATTGTCTCTGCTTTGAGGTTCATACCAATCCCTATAAACGGCATTGATTTCTTGGGCTTGTCCAAGGGATACAAGCATTACTGCTAGTACAGTAAACATGACTAGTACTGTTAAAAATGTGTGTGGTCCTGAGTGAGACTCCATCTTGTCTGATGTTCTCTCCCTTCACCTCCTTCTCTCGAACAACAATAATTCCAGCTTGAGTTGTAATAATTCCTTCTATAACACCTCTTACAGAGATCAGCGAGCAAACACTAAAAAGTTCTGTGTTTGCCTTCCTTCTTATGCCCAATGTTAAGAAGTACCCCAAAAAAGCTCTGGATTCAGTGAGCTCCAAAACAACTTTAACAAGTCAATGCTAATCCTCTTTTCCCCCTCCTCTTCTTCTTCCAATTATTTCCTTCTCCGATGGAGCACGGAAATACAACAAAGCTTTCTTGTTCCCAAGTACCTTCCAAAGTGAACAGAAGCGAAGAGAGAAGTTGTAGGGGAATATCTGGGGGACTGTTTTCCCAGCTGTCAGAACACTGTTTATGTCACCTCATTTACAGAGGGAAGATGGAGATGGATGAGGGGTAGTCCTCGGTGTGAAGTTCTTGGGAAATAGTTCTTGTCTTGATCAGACCTCTGTCACTGGTCACCTTGGTGTCTGCTGGGCATTGTGCTGCTGGTCAGTACTGGTCAGGTTGCAGGACTCTGATGTTCCTCACCTGTAACAAGATCAAAGAAAGAGAAACAAAATATTTAAATATTGAGTTGACTTTTAAATTCCATATGATTATGAATAAAACATGAAATTTGCACAGAAATAACATCTGCTGAGAAGTATCTCTTTTAACAGAGAGAAAAAATACATAATTCAGGGATAAATAATAATAATACCTGGAAAGCTGTAGCCATGTATTACATGAAGCCTGTAACAGAGTTTATGATCAATATCTGGAGAAAAATGATGATGTCACACTGCTCAGAATTTCCACGAAACATTGATCTTCATATTGCTAATACCATGATCAAATGAATTCTACCCCAGTAGCTCTAAAATAGCTCTTCGTCCACTGACTCACAGCTCAGCTAATGACCATGAACAATACAGCTGAACAAGACTTCAAAGCTTCTGAAAAGAAAGTAGAAAGACCCTGCGTAGACAGATACACTCTGATGAACAACCAATGTCTTGTCGGCAATCAATACGCCTACTATTCTTGAGCAATGGTATCACAAATTGGGGTACTCATGATCCCCCAGTCAAACATGCATGTCTGCCTTTTTACTGTTTTCTTTTCTTCTTGTCTACAAACACCAATTAAAGTCATCGGTGGACTAATTTAACAGTAACAATCTACAATGGACTCTATGGAGGGCTGGGGATCGACTGGTTTAGTTTACTCCAGTGGTGGTAATGCTAAAGATGAACGTTATTAAGAAAGAGTGTGTTACCAGAGATTCACAAATCGAAGACTGGGCATAGAAAAGAAATGGGACAGGGGATTCAGTATTCTGTTGTGAGGGGGTGGAACTTGTAGTGCTGCTATATAGTGTCAGCAAGATGAAAACCCCATTTCCAGATGGAAAATAGGAGCATTTTTGAAAGGGGTACATTGTTACACTTCTTCTCCATGTTTGGGGTGGTCTATGCAGATAGCCAGAATGTGAATGGAGAAGGGGGGGGGGGTATGAATACATGTATTGTTGTATCAACACATTGTTCCCTTTCCATGCACTCAAGGGCCTCTTTTGTCCTCAGGAATTTCCCACCTCTCTCTGAGATAATCCAGTACAGGTAGTGCTATTGTGAGGTCACATGAATGAATGAATGAAGCAAGGAAATAGGAGAGTGGGGCATGGGGAGGAGAGTGGGGCATGGGGAGGGAAGTGGTTCAAAGTTGAGAATAGACTAGTTAAATGCACACCATTGTAAGACAAAGTATTACTACTGTAATGTGGTTGACCAGAAGAACCTAAGACCATCTTCCCAATCCCAAACCATTTATAATACAATGTATGCCAAACAAATAAATTAAATAATCACACTGTGTTACAGTGTATGTATACCATGACACCATGAAGTTGTGTGATCTAATGTAAGTTTACATTTGATATTTTTTTAATCTTTAAGTATGTCGAATATTAATTTTAATTATTTGTACGCGCCTTGAGCATCTCTAGAGATGGATATGTTGTGTATTATAAATATTGTTATAATTATTATTATTATTGAGAACATCACAACATCTATGCCTAGGAGACCAAAACCTCAAAGTGTATTTATATACTCATGGCGATGCAATAAAACAAATTCAGCCTTACTCAGGCTAACAGCAATAAAAGGTCATCAGAGATATCTCATTAATGACAAGGTAATTGTTACCTCATTTATCAATCAAACAGAATCGTCCCTGTGACATCTATCTACATTCCTGCCCTTAACATGAATGACCCCACCATCTTTAACCCATTAGCAACTAGGGACTTTGTAAAAAAAATGGCCCATTACTCACTGGAAAATAAGCATAATATCATTTTGGCAATGTTTTGAACAATATGAAACATGCACTATTTTTCTATGCAGAATCCTACTGGAGACATCGTAAGGATATTATAGGAAGATGCAATGGCCACAGACTTAACCATGTAATTAACAGGTAAATATGCTTCAGAGTGGGTCAATTACATTTTCCATTAGAAAGAAGAAAAAAGTCAATATTAATTCAGAAATGGTGATTGATTGGTAGAACCTAAATCAATTGCTGCAGTGTGTGATAAATATGAAGATTAATTGCCCTGTTGGCTTCCTGACAAGCCTATTAAAGACAAATGTCGCACTAATGAGAAGATTACAGTGAATGCAGCAATGACCTTTAAATGCACTCTTCTGAACCAGGTATGTATGTATGAGGGAACGTGACTAGACGAACACTCCTCAGATTTGATCAGGAATCTTGTACGGCTATCTTTCCCCAAAAATATACTATATCACTACTATATCACTACTATTTGCCTGCATGTCTTTCTTTCCTTTCTCACAAATCCATCCTACATCTGCACATATAGTAGGTCCAAGTTGGTTCAAATTCCTGAAGCAGACTTCCGAAACTGGCACAGATTGTTTTTTCTCTTGTAAAAGCCACAACACACACAAACAAAGACCGGTATCACTTCCCAGTGTTTCATTTCTTGACAAACACTTCGTCGGCCGCATCTCACACCTGACTCTCGACTCCTTTCTGCCACCTCGCTTTTCAGCTCATCTTCAGCTCCCACGCCACGACCGACCGACCGACCGCAATTCCTCAGTCCACTTCCATTTCTTGATATTACACCTCTCCACCAAATGACAACATGACTATTTATTGCCTCCCAATATAGCTCTTTCTCTCTCTCTCACTTAACGCAGAATAAAAGCCAGCCAATAAACTACTTCAATCGTGTGACCACTACCATATTGATTCTTGTTCTAGTGTCGTCTAAATACACATTGTGGTGGAATCGATTGTGTGCCATTGTGGGGGCAGCCTGATATTATACATAGTGACCCTAGTACAACATGGACCAAGTGAGAGACTCCTTCACAAAAGAAACATATTCATGAATCACTTTGCATTTCCTCGGAATGTTGTTTACATGAATCCATTTCCATTAAAATAAAAACATGTTTTGGCCCATTGATTTTTTTGCTTAACAAAGTACTTAATTGAAATGTGACTCTCAAAGCAGATACTAGCATGCCGAACCAATACTAACTAACAATGGAACAAGAAAATGTGGATAAATCTGGAACAGCATGTCTGTGAATATCCATATATCATAAACAGCTAGTAAAATAGAATATTTAAGAATGGAATCTCTCCATGATGTTATTGATGCAGTAACTCAGGGATGAAATATCCCTACTCAATGTTCACTAGACCCTACAAAAAGTCCCCATTATAAAAGAAAATAATGAAAATTGCAAGGAATGAACTTGATTTGAACTATGAATAGTCAGACACACACACAAACATTCCCTCTCTCTGAACTATTCCAATCTACCTTAATAGCATCAGAGCTTTTAATAAATGATATGGTTGAGGAAATTGGATCATTTCTACGGGCCCTTCCTTCCAGGTTTCTCACACTTCCCTGTACAACCAATTTTCTTGATCTAGATCCTGTAAAGTGATTGCAGTGAAGATCTACAGATAGTGTGATGACCTATAATGGTGAGAATTCATTTAACCAATCATATCAAATTGAAACAACCTGGTATATTAGTTTGTTTGCTTCGACATGAAATACAGAAAAACTTCTCTTCCCTAGCCACCTATTCTCTTCACACGACACAATGTCTTTCATGTTTCAAGAAATGGAACTCAAAATTGATCAAAACAAAGGAAAGACAATACAAAGGATTAATTGGAATAACAAGTTACACAAATTGAACAAAATAATAGTGTGAACACTTTAAGATTTAAACAAATTAATTCACTTGTAATCATACAACGCATTGCATTAAAAATATACATTTATAATGCAAGACATAATGATACATTGATTCTTTTGAAATATGTTATAAAGACCAAATATATTACATGCTCTTAGGGCAAAAAATATGGAGACATGACAAAATTTCCCTTGATCTCACTTGGCAGACAGTGGATCTCACAATGACAGTGGACATTAGCCTACCTACAGTATCTCGCCACAAGTCTGATCATCGTCAATGTTGTTGTTGACAATCTGCTGTGATTGACAAACTGCATGTGCTGCAGAGATTCGCAGTGTGGCCAATTCCTCCTTGGAGGGCTAGCCAAAGACAACAAAGTTCAGTAGCCTCCCAGGAACTCCTGGTAGCCAAGTCTAGCTGAGATCAGAATTCTCCTGCATTCTGAGCTAAGCATTGCACAACACCGAAATGGAGTCCTTAGATTTGAATGACAGATGCTCAGAGCCCGACGGCCGCGATGAGCAAACTTTGCTCGCCACTGGCAATGGTGGAGTTAGAAATGTCACGCGGAGGCAGTATTGGAAGTGACAGCGAGGGTTCAACTTCAAGGCATACATACCTATAGATGCTTGAAATATGAACTCACTTCACTATCAGAAAGTAATGAGTATGATTGTATTGGTATGATAGTGTACATTGTATACCAGCAACTATAGAGCACTACTCCATATATGCGATTGGGTATTTGTTTGGGCAAGTGCACAATCAATTTTATTGGTGTTAAATTCTAATCGTTTCTACTTAATTACAATTTTACGAAGTGGTGTTAAATTCTAATTGTTTCTGCTTAATTACAATTTTATGAAGTGGTGTTAAATATTAACTATTTCTGCTTGATTAGAAACAAGATCCTGTAACTGTTGCACCTGTTCATGACCTTCATTGTGCTACCGTTTCCAAGAAAATTGTATTCTAATTTTACATTGTTTGCGAAATAATCCTGCCTTGTGCACAGTATTCTAAATGTTATACAATCAATGAAATCTGTACCTTGTTCCTTGCATCTATTTATTTATGTTAACTTAAAAGGTACAACTTCTCTTGAGAGGAAAAGTATATTTTGACTTTTTTAATGTTTCCAATGCCATGATCAATTCCTCTACTCAGGTCTAAAATGACAGGCAATGCTTTTTAAAGATAAAATATTACAAAGAATCGTAAAGTGTTAAGCCATTGATTGTTCTCTATATAAACAAAACAAAAGCAAAATTATATTAATTTAAAAGAATACTGGTAATAATAAATTGTGGGTACATATTTTAAATTTAGTCCAAGATATCAATCTTGAATTCTGAGTATACAAATATGCATAAATACACTAAACACACGTCTGATCAGGCTAAGGGCAACACTTACACTGGTGATAGTCATAGGTTATATTAGTGACCTACTTGTGAATGAACTTGATGTGGCCCTTTAAGAATACCTTGACAGAAACACCACCTGATCTGATACCTGAGTGGGCATCACTGAGATGAGTGAGCATTGCCGAGACCAGTGATCAGAATTCATTAGAAACACTCTATGATCTACTAGTATGAAGACACACATCAATGCATCATTGGTTTAGGTCAAGTAATCTATGCTAATGTAATGATTAATATGATTTCATGCTTTAATCACATACTAGTTGAGTGCACTCTCAATTCATACTTTATTCTCATAGTTTTTGTAATATCCAAACAAATCTTTCTTTCAAACTCTTTGAATATCTTTAGTTAATATTATCACAATATATATATTCTGAAGATATTTCAAACTTTCTTCAAATAATTTCTCTGCAAACCTACTGAAATACTGGACTTAAAGGAATTTAATTTTTAATTTAAAATATTTTGCCCAAATCCCTTATAAATTTAGAACAGACGACTTTTTAGCTTTGTGCATAATTCAAGAGGTTTATGATTTCACTTATTCAGCTCTTGAAGAATTAAATTCACCAGCTAAACCTCTCAAATTTCATGGCAAACAACGACTCCATAAAGTTATGCCTACAAGCGAGCAACAACCCTCCACAATCCACCCCTGCTTCTTAGCCATTTAATCCCTTTCAAAAATATATCAAGAGAATAGCTTACAGTTATAATCTCAGAAGAAATGCATGAGAAATGAAAACATAACAGGCCCACCGAGTTCAATGACTTACACTAACTTTCCCCTCCTCACATCCCAAGTGTGTGTATTGTATGCCCTTACATCTACTTGGTCGTGTATGAATTTGGGTATGAATATTATAATCAGTCTTCTACATATACTTTCTCCTACAGAAAGGAACTGGATAAAATACAGTGTTTAGGAATATTTTGGTCCAGAAAAAAATCTCATCTGAAATGACCAATCTCAGTCTCTGCTGCCAAAAAGACAGGGGCTAGAATACCACCAAAAGTAATTCAACATACTCCCTTCTGCTTCTAATTGGCTCAACTTGAAATACCTAGCTATCCCAAGTCCACCATCAGACACACAAGGCCTGGTAGACTAGTCTATCATCACTTCACCAAACACAAGCTGTGAAGGACATTCTTGAAGAAAGAAGAACTATTTTGAAAGATTTTTGGCAATCATCACATTCATATCAACTTCCTAAAATGGAAATATTGAAGAAAACAGGATGGATGGGTAAACTGATAGCCACAAATTCACCCATTGTAGCTGCTTCGCTCTGAACACTATGACCTCTAAAAGATTGGAATATTTTCTTCTCAAAACAAAATACAGGGATCCATGCTCAAAGTCATGAAGAAGTTCATTTTCAAGTTTGTCTAGTCTGGGATCATGATCAAAATAAAATCTTGTCTACTGGGAAACAGAAAGGTGGAGACTATGATGTAAAATATATGTTGAAATGCCCCATATGCTACCATCAGACTAGTTCTTCTCCATTACTCTGAAAAAATGGTCATAATGATGAACTGTATCTTCAAGCTCAGTAAATCATGTTCTTTTCATTTTAGTATAACCGAATCAAAATACTTGATGGACATCTCTGCTAGAAGTCTGTCAACTAGGAAAATAAGCTGAGCACTCTACAGTCTATTGGATCCTGGCATATACATATGTTTACTAGGGCTAACCCAATGGGAATCTGACATCGAGTAGCCAAAGGGTTAAAGCCAAAGTTTAAACAAAATACAAATTTTGCTCTCTGAACATGATCTCTTTCTCTCTGTTGCATGGTTTATATATTATTCATAAATCCATTACAGCTGCACAATACACCTGAGATGACTTACAGCATGGACGTATATGGCCCTACCCCTGATACAGACGGCCTCAACCAATCATTAGGATAGTGCATGCACTCCTTGGTCTACCGGGTTCTACACGTGTCAAGGTACGGCGATGTTTACTCTGCATATTATCGGAAAGTGATATGATTTGGAGGAAAATGGAGAAGGCGATCAAGGAAGAGATCAGGGGAGGAATGAAAGGGCAAGGTATCATCCATTGAGAGCTAGAGGGACGTTAACTCCATGTTGGATGATGGGAGTTAATGCCCTTCTGGCTCTCAGGCTGGCTCTCAGGCTGGCTCTGAAAATGATTGATATGATCCTTGCAGTCAGAACCAAGGAGTTTACAGTCACCCACCACTGTCTGGCGATAATAATTCTGAACCAGCAGTTACAGCGTGATGTGTTTTATGAAAAAATGTCTCAATGATATATGCTCTATATTGTAGGCTTTACCACCGACTTCAAAGGTTGTTCAGGCCTCTATATAATGGGACTGATCTAAAATACAGTACCGGTACTACCTGTAGGCTGTAGGTCTACATGTTTGCCATTGGTGTGAGTTTTAAACCAATTCTAATTTTGTCTAATGGAGTTGTGTATATCTTGCCTTTGGTGTGCTCACCTAAATCTGAAGTACTTCACCTCACTTAATCCCTTGCGCAATCCAATCCTATGTTTTCTCATCCATTGAGTCATGATGTCTGTTTACCAACCCAAAGCTGCTTTCTTTTCTACCCCAGCTAAAGGAAGATCTCTCTGCATAATCTTTCCAACTTAGAAATGTCACCTTTCACAAATCCTCTTTGTAAAAAAGCAAAGAGACATGGAGAGTAAGCCTACATGATGATTTCCTTTGCTTTGAGGTTTAAAATAACCTTTTAGACTTATGCAGGTCTTTGTGTATGTGGGTGGGTGTGAGGGGGCAGGGGTGTTGACATTTGCAACACTGCAACGCAAGCCAAGGTAGGACCAGCCCCCACTCTACTGAGATAATTATTCTAAACTAAAGTAAACACAGAGTTATCACAATCTGCCCAGTCAAATGGTGCAATCACTGCAAATACAATTGTTTTCCTTCACTATAGCTCGTTTAAAAAGTGGCTATAGTATTTATAAGCAAATCTCCATTGGTCAACTCATCTATCTCTACTTTTATTCAATTTATCTTTTGTTAATGAAGAGAGCTTTTACGAGCTAAACCCATCACTGTTTGAATTATTTGACCTATTTCTCCAGCAAATGTATAGTTTCTGAAATGGAGTTTAAGCATAAATAGGTGTAATTTTCCTCAAAATATATTTCCCTCTTCCAGAGGCCCTAATGGAGAACGGGTTGCCATTGGTAGAGAGGGAATGGATGTATGGATTCTGATATCCACAACATCGTTATTGTTACATACAGGTCACTCTCGTTTGGCAAAGGCCTTTATCAGAACAATAAACAAAGATGAATCTTGGCAATAAACATGTCTCTTGTCACATGGATGCACTTTATTATAGATGTCATAAACATCATCTTTGAAGAAGACCTTAGACCTGAAAGTGATCTGTTTTACAGCCAGGGTGAAGCAAGGAATGATGAAGGCAAAGAGAAATCCCGCCAAAACAAGGAATATCTCAAGGTGAAATGTCTACTTATTATGCTTGTAATGAAACGTCTTGAAAAGAAGTTATCAATACAGTGCACTTTGTGTCTTTCTTTTTCATTTTTTTTACACAGAAGTCCTCAGTAAGGTTCATATAAGTTTGAAGGCCAAAAGTAAATCATTCCTCACAAAAATAAGGAACAGTTTAGAGCTTAGTAAATGTGTACAGAGCTGCCAACATTTGATTTGGGTAATCAGGGAGATTTCTGAGAGAGCAGCATCGAACGAATTGGATGAAAATTTCAGAATTTATCTTTTTTATCATTCTGTGGTCAAATCTTTTAAATAACCTTGCATATGCCAGATAATTAACAAAACATCATTGTCACCGAGAGAGGGCGCTAAATACGATTTAACGGTCAAATTCGAATTTTCAAAACTAAGGATCGAAGCAATTCATAAAAATGATGCTATTGTCTTGCAATGTGTGTAACCTAACAAACTATTAAAGTTCATGATACTGGCATAAAACAGTCAACGTGCAGATTAGTATTTCAAATAAAAACATAAAATCGTGAGAAAATCCACCCTTCAAGTCCCGCACACGTGTTTATGAGTAAGTCAAATTTTTAGGGAGATTAATGAGGTCCCCAACTACTGACGAAATGAACGCAGGTCTATGGTATGGAGGGGTAGACTATTTCTCGATTTTACAAATCTAAGAACTGTTCATACTAACCTGAAAAAGCTCTGTATTCCTTTTGTATTGCCCCTTGATTTCGCGGTTTGCTTGTGTTTGTCAGATGTGATGTGGCGAAATACATCATTTCTTCCCCCACTCTTGATGGAGATATCTGCGCCGCAAACTGTACAAAATGCGTAGTATTCGCCTTTCGTAGATTTCCCAACACAAGGCCATTCCAAGTGGTAGTCATCTTTATATTTCTGATAATATTTCGACTTCGACATTGTCCTGGATGATATTTTAATAGTCAAACAAAATACAGCCTTGTTTTGGACAAAGTTGACTTACGCCTTCGGAAGATGCAAGTTATATCGATGCGTTCCCAACGGCAAAGGAGATCAGAAAAAAAAAGTCGGCTTCAAAATCCACTCTGCAGTAACACTGCCATGTTGGTATCAAATGATAATCCACTTAAAAATCACATCGCAAAAGTCCCCAAATCAATCCAAAAACTGATGTTCAAATGTGCAGTTTTTTGGGCCGATCGCAGCAGACAAAGTCTGCTTGTTGTATCAGTGCAACTTCTGGCTGCTCTGACGCGACCGATTGGAAACCGGCACCAACGTACCGGGACGCTACGGGGGCCGGCGAGGAAGCCGCCCGGCAGAGCAAGCAGGCGAATTGCTATCACACAAACACCACTCACATTATCACATGTTCCCAATGGTTTGTTAGACTAGCCCGCCAGTCGTTCGGCGTAACTCTCATTTATTACGCTGTTAAATAAAGTACGATATCACGGTAAATTTATATTCGACGACTGGATAACAGGAAAATTCATATTACAGAATTGCCATGTGTTGACCTGTTTGTATACGTACGTACGAACTCAACATGCTAGTCTTGTGAAACAGTCGTTTGTGAAAATAATACAACTTAAAATCTGGAAATCCGGGAGATTTTTGCATGGGGTCGGGAAAACGGGATATTGGGTCAAAATCCGGGAGTCTCCCGCAGGATCCGGGAGACTTGGCAGCTCTGTGTGTATCAGGGATAGTGACAAATCAGGGACTAGGTGCTAGAGAATATTTGAGAAAAGTACAAGATAAAGAGTTACAAAGATGGATTCAAATTACAATCAACTGAATCACAAATTAAATACAATTTAGAAAGCCTATGGCAGTATGGGTAAGAATCATACCACTTCATTTGAAGATTCTCCCATTCAAACAACACATAGGCATGATCTAATTAATCAATGTTGTTTTTATTCATTTGTAGAGAACAAAGATTTGGGTGTACACTGTATGTTGTTAATCTCCTGGTAATGTTTTTTCTTCTGCCAGTTTCCTGAGGATTTGATATTGTAAATGCCTCACAACCTCTAAAACAAAGGGGCAATTAATCACTAGAAATCACTACAAATGTGGATAATTTAATCTAGTCAGATTTGGCAAATGACTCACGGAATCATTATCATTCACAGAGGGATAAGTACCTTCAGTGGCGTCAAGGCAACTTTAAACATTGACTTTTCGTCACCACAGGACAATTTGCATTTCTTATCGCATCCAAATGCAGAAAAATAAAGGAAATAAAGAGAGAAGTTTTTGACTACTGCATGAGAAGTGGTAGATTGAGTACATAGAGTCAGTAAACATTGCCAGACCCATCGATAAGACTGACCTTTAGTACAAATGCTCTTCAAATATTTCAAATTCCAAATCAGTTATCGACGATGTCAAAATGACCCAATATCTGAAGCACAAAGGGCATGTAATACCCATTTATCATATTCATATTAGCTCAAAACAATGCAGGTTGGGTTCATGATTTGCCATGCTAAGATGGCCTTCAACAAATGTCAAGATTAAACGACGAGAGATTAAACGACAACGAGAGTTGACAATTCTGGTGACACTTTGTAAATGTCTCTACGGAATATCTTCATAACATTATTTCCAAGAATTACTTTTATAGTCAATTGTCCCGAGAAAGCAATAATCATTTGATGACTTTTATCATCTACGCTAAAAGACGATATAAAATTTCATAAGTACTGTAAATGTCTCATTCCAATTCCTCTTCTTCTTAATGGCCAACCATTTTTTTTGTTTTTGCAGTGAACAATACCTTGTCACTCCAGAGATGTGCCGTTCATAATTATTACGATACGCAAAGTGGACCAAAACAAATAAAAGATCACCATTTCATATGATTAGGGTTCTTCGCAACTACAACTGACATATAGCTTACTTAGGTGACCACTGAATTATAATCAAAATATTCCACCATGCAAATTTGTTTTGGCAGTGAAAAATTTGCGGCAGTATTGAGAATGATATGAGGAGGTGAGTGATATAACTAACCGGCTGACCTGCCAGTGTTATGATGCATATCCCATATGGATGGAGCCTGGCTCCTGCAATATCATGATGAATTATTGATCGAGACCGAGTCTTATTCACTGGCTTTCTCTCTCTCTCTCTCTCTCTCATTTCCTTCCTCGTCTTGTTCTTGGAAGGAGCATCTTCAAGATAGATACCAGAATGGATGATGGGAAAAGGGTAATGGTCCCAGATGGGAGCATGATGTTGATAAGAAGCGACGATGAAAGATTGAGGCCCTCTAGAGATTCTATTTCGTACAATCATGGTTTACATGAAGGCAGCTTCCATTGGCTACCGGTATATCTTATTTACAACTTGAATAAGTAGACCCATATTCAAATATAGAAAAGAAACTAAAACTCTAATGCCCGTATTCTACTAAGATTTAAACCTGATGCCGGATTTAAGCTTACGGTAGTCTAAAGACGAGTTTACCAAAAGAAGGTCTAAGATCAAGATGCATAAGTTTTCCCTTTGTTAAACGACTTTGTCCCAGCAGTAGATTTAACTAAATTAGTAGTATCTCATTACACAGCAAATTTAAAATGATTAGCTTGTCAAGGGGAAGAATTAAGCTGTAGATAACTTATCTTCACTTGCCTTGCAGTTCAGTTATCTGAACACTAATTTAACTTTCAAAAATCTCATAAGAAGCAATCAAATGACAAATTCAAAACGTTCATTTAATGTCAAGATGCAGATTCAAATATTTGCTTTGGGCAAGTGGACTATACTATACACACTAGTTAAAGTCTCATAAATGATGAGGAGTTTCCATATTTTTTTTTTAATTTTGCAGATAAATGTCCAAATGCAGACAGAAAGAACAAAGGCCTACAAGGAGAAACATATAATGGCGGAAAATTCATTCATTTATTGTTTGTTGATAGCCAGAATGCATTAACTCTGTGTTTATTTACATGAGTTTACACCCTCCTGGTTTCAAACAGACAATGTTTTTTTTTTCCTCAGTGCATTTGCGCTTTGTGTTTACTGTTTTCTATACCCTCTAACTGGAACGGGTGCCCCTGATCATCTCTGTGACTGTGAATATACTCTCATGGGCCATCACTAGTTGTGAATGAAGAGAAATGGGAGATAAAAGTCATCATGAGCTTCTCATCAATCAATATTTGCCCTGTCAAGTTTATGAAGATATTTTAGATTAGGATGTATCTCCTCATCAAATGAGATGGGCTCTGATTACAAGTAACTTGTTCCGCAGGCTTACGGATTCCTAGAACTACAGTATGCATTAGTAATCCTTTCTTTGAATTGAGTCATTGAAATGCATCATGAGAAACACACGATATCAATCGTTAAAAAAATACTTCTCTGTTCATGAGAGCTCTTTGAACACTTGGTGTTGTAAAACTCAGATTTTCTCAGTGATTAATAAATAACTATTCGCTTTATTCTTTTACCAGAGCTCTTCTTTAATGGTAGTAAATGAGAGTTCTTTTGGGACACTCCAGATTGAAATCTCTTACGGGCCCCCACATATATTTTCCGCACTGCACAACATATACTTAAGTGCAGACCGGACAAACAACATGTTTGGAAGGAGCTTGTGTGTGCATAAAATTATAAACTCCCCCTCCTCCTCCATCTTCCAAACTCACTCATCATCATCCTCCTCTTCAGCAACAGGGGCCCCAGACCACCAAAAGAAAAGAAAGATGGGTAGGAGGATGTTGATGATGCAGGAGCACCGTTACCCAGGGAAACGAGTGGGCCTGAATACAGATCAACATTTCTCGACCAGACACTCCCGAAAAACATTCCCTCAGGTTACATGCAATGCTGATGGAGTGCATGTAAGGATGGAAACAATAATCATGTGAATCAAATATCATACAAGATGCTGTGATGCTAAAATGGGGACTGACTAGGCAAACCTTTTTTTCTTCTCAGGAAGTTTTTGTAAGGGAGAAGAAAGCATGTGGTCATCAAAGGACTTTGCATTAAAGTTTGTCAAGATTTTAAAGAATAGGTTTATGATTCCAAAAATAGAAGGAAAATGTGAAGCCTCCAGCAAGTGAGAGTGTGAAGATGGCCGCCATTGGAGCCACGCGAACAGGTCAGTATACCCATTAGACGCTCACTGGATTTGCTTCCAATAATATTGCACATCATTTATCTTTTATCATCATGTGAAAGCCAAAGGAACACTCGAGCAACTTGAAAGGCCAAACCGCAGCCATCTTGCTGACGTAACGAGAGGAGACGAGATGGGTAGCTTCTCTGGGCCAGGAAACCAAATCTTCTAAAAAGGCAATCATTAGCCACAACTACAGCTCTTTGGTCAGACATCAAGAGATGGAGTGAGTGTGCATATAAGGTTGATCATCAACTAGATTCGAAGAGACAAATTGGGGGTAACTGAGACGGCGATTTATCTCACTTCGATTTTGTTTTGGATTCTCGCTTGAATGTGCACGTACTGATAGAAAGTTAATATCTTCAGGTTAAAATACATGGCATGCTCTTAGCTACTAAGTATACTGTGCAATGCCTTCATCGCAGCATATCTTTAATTTAGGTATTCTTATAAGTTCGCATTATCCGTCCATGGAAAATGGATATGCATGCTAAACATGACTTTATCCATTATTAGGAAAGGATATTTATGAGGATCATCCTCGCTTTCCATGAAATCAATCTTCAAGCCATTCTGGTGCAAAATTAACCATCTCTTATCAGTTTCCCATGAAATTCATTTTCTCTGAATACATCTCATGTATGGGCTCACCTGGACCAATTAGTGCCAGAGATGCCAACTTTTGGAAATCAGAAATAGGGAGGATTTGTAATCGACACCAATTAATGTGCGCGTAGCGCACATCTCGAGCGCGTAGCGCCCGACACATGCGGCCGGGGTCCAGGGCCCGCCTTAGGGCCCTGGAAGCTCTGGGGTTCTAGATGCTCTCTGGTGCAATCTGAGCCTTATTTTGGAGCATTTTACATGTGTATTTAGTTAAATAATTCCCCCTTTTTTTTTAAATAACATAAAAATTGTACAAAATGCATGATGAATTACTTTCAGACTTCCGATTACACAGGTACTTGATACTGTATTCGGTCTTATACTTCCGAGACCATTTCCTGGTCTTATTTTGCTGATTTTCCGCCATTTGGATTCTGTGGCAATATCCACGCATTGGTTACGGCGATCCATATGCTGAAACAATCTTTCGCTACTCTTAATTTGTCTTTTAACATAGTGGAATTATTACATGCTTAAGTTAGCAGATGATATTTCTCTTTCAATTCACAGATATATATACTGATAAGCGCCCTCCAAAAAAAATCATAATAAAAAAAAAAAAAAAAAAAAAAAAAAAATCATTTTTTTTTTTTTTTTTTTTTTAATAAATCGGGAGGATAAGGATGGTGATCGTAAGGTCGGGAGTTGGGGTGAATTATCGGGAGCCTCCCGATAAAATCGGGAGGGTTGGCATCTCTGTAGTGCTCATAAATTTCCTCTCTCCATCTCAGTGACTCTCTTCTCCTTCGTTCCCTTCCTTTTATCATAATACTTTCTTTCCTCTCACTTTCCCTCTCTGGTCTCTCAGTTCTCTTTTTCCATTTATTGCCACTTTCTCTCTCTATCCCAATCAACCCTCCTCCTACTCCTTTCTCTCCTGATTTTTGATACTCTTCTTCTCTTCCTCTCTTTATCTCCCACTTTTGTATAAAAATCAATACCACTTCCTTTTTCTCTCCCTCCCTCCGTCTCTATTTCCCTACTCCCCCTCCCTGCTCCCCTCACCTCCATTAGTCCATACTAATCTTTCTTCATCTTGGCCTAATAACCCATCTCTATATCATCATGATCATCAGCATCATCCCACTCACGATCCACATCCATGGCACCAGGCTCCATCACATCAACCAACTTGAGATGTTTACGAAATGGACCGTCCTAAGGGTAAGAGGTACAGAGAGGGTCAGCCAGCAATAACCCTGAAGAGGGATTTTCAATATTCAACGGTCCTAATCGCATTTTCTTTCTGAAGTATCACTTGACAGTCACAAAACACAAATATGAACCTGAACTATTGACCACCCACTTACAATTTCCAATCATAAACTTGACACTATCCAACCAAAATTAGATCCGGGGGAACATTCTATAGTACATTGTCCTATTCCTATAATGCGATTGATCAAAATGACTGCAAAATCAAAACAAGTGTACAGGAAAGGTCAACACTGGAATATATGACATGAATGTCAATAGTGAAATATGAGCATGTCCATAATCCAGGGCTTTCATGCCTCATTTTCATCTTTGGAACTGAGCCAAAAAAGAAAGCACACCATTTCTATAAACTTTCATAAAAAGGTGATCCTGGCGATAGGAACACTTTTATCAAAGTAAAGATGGAACACTGCCAATCTGGGTGTGTAGGAAGTTTTTTTAAATATTCTTGCTTCATATTCATGTAATTTAAGTGTCTAAGTGATAAAGAACATAATAAAGGTTATTGATGACGAAAATACAGATGGTACCCGTTATTTTTGCATAAATCAATATCAAGCAGCATACCCTTGGGTGTACATCATACAACTCATGAATTAAAAAATTGTGCTTTTCAATGTGTACATTTGTAGCTTCATGAATCTCATGATCTCTTCAATCTCATTCCCTTTTGATTTCAAAAGATTGTGAAAATATTCTTGCTTTGTCTGCATGCTTTCGGCCAGTCATTATTCATTTTTTAACCTCGGTCCCCATCCCAGCATGGGACCTAAAACCAATGCAATAATCATCACCCTTTGTCTGCACTCATCCTCCCAATTATTCAAATTTAATTCAATTCCATTTCTCAATTTTTCACTGCCATAGAGAGACGAGATATGAATTGGACTATTCCATTGGGAGGTTTATAAACCTCGTCATCTCTCAGTTACTTGTGATTTCTAGTTTTATTCATCCTAGAATCCATCATCGTTTTGAAATATTTATGCCAATGATGTATGTCTGGCTCCCCACATCCTACGACCTCAGGCCAATCATAGTCTTCTCTGAAGACTTTTTGTCTAAAAGATTTAAGCAGACCGTCAACCTGCTACTTATTTCACGTTTGAAAGCTTTAAAAATGACATCTTTTTTTTTTTCTTCTTCCAAGAAATAAAGCTTCTAGCTCCCAGGCTTTCCTCATCTTTATTTTTTAAAATGATGAATATAATCACTTCCAGGGAGGAAGTACACTTGAATTTGTCAGCAACACTTATTATATTGGTACTATGCTAAAAGTTTACAAACAAATATAAAGAAAACAAAATTGTAAGGCAGCTTTAAAGCAGAGTGTTCTATTACATCCAATTTTGCAATTCATGAACCTTTTATGGATTGAAAAAAAGAAGGTCTTTTTAGTACAAAAATATTACATTGAGGCAATTTTAACTTTGGCTGATGTTGACATCTAGCGGAAGGCGCTAGAAATAATGTTTAAATGCTTCTCCAAAAGAGAGAATACCTAAACCAGATTTTTCAGTATTAATGTTTAAACAAAGGTTGTTTTCAACATACGCTCGTTGCCAATGTCATGTGAGAGTAAACTAGGTCATGGCACAATCTATTTGTTCATGTAATAGGGTAGCAATCAAGTCAATTATTTCATCCTTGAATAATTTTAATGAGCTGGAAAACAGTTTCTGTTTTACACTTGAGTTGTTTCCACATGCTGCTCCTGTATTTGACAGTTTTTACCCAATGTTTACATTTCGTGGGATGAAATTTGTTCCCAGAATCACCTTTACAACAGTTTATTGCCAAATGTTATCCTTGTCATGGCACAATCTATTTGTTCATGTAATAGGGTAGAATTCATTTCAAAGTCAATTATTTTATCCTTGAATCATTTTATTTGAATGAAGCATGCAAACAAACAATTCTTAAGTACTCTCTCTATCTCTCCCTCTCATCTAATCTCAATCATCTTTCAGATAATAGGCCCATCAACACAGCCCAAAAAACAATTTTTAAACAATTATTTTTTTTGGCTGCCATTTACATTACTAGGAAAACCCATGAGAAACCATCAGTGCTTGATAATTGATAATTCAACTTTTTGCTATCCTGAGATTATACCATGACTACAACATTCTCATCTTTCAATTCTTTAAGAAGCTAGAGCGACGTAATGGCAGCACAGCTAAAGCCGGGGGTAATATTAATATCCAAGTTTGGAAGCGCTTAGAGATTTAATTGTAATTCGGGCTATATAAAAGCTGAGTATCCTTATTATTATCATTATTATTATCTCCATCAGCTTCATCTCCTGAGACAGCAATTAACAAAACAAAAAGTCTGTAATCTAGAGTCTACACCTGACACATCTCTTTCACCCAAATGAACAAAGAGCAAGATAAATATCATTAAAGAAAGGGCTGGGGTCCTGAGACTACATCTTACCCATCTCCATCGTCTAATAGAAGGGATGAGAGTCTAGAGGTTACCTAGGATGGGACCATGGCCTCACTCACTCACTCAAGGACTCAAGGTATCTCCTAAGATAATCATTACCGGAGACAAGAAGACTTTATAAAGAGAAGAGAAGACCATAGCAACGAGAGGCCCAGCAAAGTGATCAATGAGAATGAAAACCTGTTCTACGAAAAGATATTGAAATGTGAAGACATGCAAGAAATGATCCTACTACTGATGGTTAATACTTTCTCAGAATACTCAAGGTATATCCTAAGAAATCATTACCAGAGACAAGAAAACTTTATAAAGAGAAGAGAAGACCATAGCAACAAGAGGCCCAGCAGAGTGATCAATGAGAATGAAATAGTGTTCTGAGAAATGATATTGAAATTTGAAGACATGCAAGAAATGATCCTACGACTGATGGTTAATACTTTCTCAGAATACTTAAAAAGTTATAACCCATCTTGCAATATCTAGTGCTTCATCCTAGGACACATTTGAGATCATGGGCCTACAATAAACTTCAAGGAAATTAACCCTTACTTGGTATTTGTCAAGCCTCAAGTTATGACTTCTTTCTTTTAATATCACAGTTTTTGTGGAAATTATAGGAAATTTACCAGCAATTGTATTTCCAAAATGCTTTATGTCTCAAATCTAGCAAACCAATGTGTTTTGCAAGATGAATCAATAGGATTAGAACCATGTCAGTCTTCTAAAGGGCTGTTCCCGCATTTGACAAGTGAATCAGCAATGCTTTCAGAAATGGTATTTTTGAAGCACACTTATCTCAAATCTGCCAAGACAGGCGAAGAAAAGAGAGAAAATGAAAGAAAGAAGTGCATTTTTAAGTTCCAAAAGCAAAGGAAACAGTAACTCCACTTCATTGTAAGGTGTGCCCCCTAGCTACGTGTTGGCCGCATGCGGGAACAGGTCGATGGAAACACGAACGCTCAGCCCGCAGCACTGTTACAACACTAACAAAAATCAATCCATTTCTGAGTCAAGGCTACACAATAATGCAAGCCTGGGACTATTCAATATTACTGTACCCTTTTAGCTGGGGAAAAGCATGATGTAGTTGCAAGATCACGGTTCTCATTAGGTTCAAGAATACCCTGTAATTGCGCAGGTGGATAAGGAGGAGAACAGGATTTCTAATTATTGCTGCAGGGAGCACAAAATTCCATCAAATATTATTCTTTTTTAAATACAGAAAAGAGTACAGTACTGATTTCATGTTTATGACGAAACAGTAGACTCTACATTAATTGCTTTTTACATCCAAATCAGCAATTCTTGTCAGGCTTCTTGCAAAATTCTCACAATTCAAATTACCAAGCACTGACACTTTCTGTTTTGCCTCAAACAATTATTTGTACAGCACATAGAAATTTCGCAATTATCTTTTCGAAATTGGATCAATCATATTTAATTCAAGAATATATTTAATCCAAGATTATTCACAAAAGCAATATAATTGCATATTAATTGCAAAATGCACCAGTCAACACGGCAACAAAGGACAAAAGGCTACATTTCTATAGCAGCAGAGTATTCGGAATATAAACAGCTAAGAAAAACAGAGTGTCTCTTTTCTCCACACATAATTGATTTCATTTCCTACCCAGCTTCATATTCATCAAGCTAAGCTGCAGCCAGTAACACAAACAAAAGGACCTGATTAACAAATATATCGACGATGAGAGGGAAAGAGAGAGAGGGAGAGGGAGCCCTATCGAATTATGAATTGGCGAGGCAATAAGCAACCTCTTATAATGGATGCGGGTCATGCATCACATGCACCATCAACATAGCTAATGCTCTCCATCTTTCTACCGCTGACGTGCGTAGCTCAAAGAATGAGCCGTGCATAAAATGGCTAAGCTAATCAACGTGACACCCCTAATATGGCATGACACAAGTTCGTTTCATGGAATGTCACTCTCGAGTCGGGATAGTATCGAACCGAAAAGAAACACACTGATTTGAAATATATGACCCCCTAAGACCATACTTGACTATGACCTGCCATGATATATTCTCTTCTTGAGATCTGTAAATGACCTTTTAAGACTAAATGCTTTCTGTGGATTTTGCCTCAGTCAAAAAGAAATCAGCTCATATAATTATTTTATATATCATACTATACAAAATATCTCTATTTTCATTTTCGCCTAAATAAATCATTAATTCTCCGCAACGGCTGTACTACTACTGGATCTATCCTAGTCAAACCTTGAGTTATGAAGACTGATCTTCCAAGATGAAACATTCAGATAATAATTTTGACTTGAATTTACTCTTCTGGTATTATGACTGCCATACAGTAGCAAACTGTTCCATTATCATAAACCTAATATCTTGAAATACAGAAAAAAGGGGACTTGTCATTCCCACGTTATATGACATGACAGTACACATGTATGCAAATGAGATGCAAATTTCTCCCAAAGCCATACAGAATGGAGACTTGTCATCCTACGTCATATGATATAACAGTACACATGTAAGCAAATGAGATGCAAATCCATACATCAACACAAACAATCTTTGATGAGTCACCCACTGTTCTTGAGGGTTTACGGTAACCTTGTTAGCAAGTAGTTTTCCAATTAGCCTCAATGAGCTCATATTGTGACACAGGGAAATATTGGTGAGAGCTTTCCTTGCCTATTACCTAAGCTTCAGTGATTAGCTGGAGGACAATTACAATGGCGGAGCTAAAAATGTGAAAATGTGAAACACCACTTTGTTTAGTGTACATGAAAGGCTAGCGTTGAGACCATGCTTTTACATGTATCATTCTCTCTCATTTGATAAAGAGTTTAAGGTACATGTATATTTTATGTACTATTATTATAGGTATGTGTATATACAAAAATTGCTCTACCACTTAATATTATTATGATGTGATGATTTTACAGGAAGGCATGTACTTGAGGGTGATGACGTCCCAAGGAAGAAAACTTATGACATTGACAATTTTATATGTGGTCCATAACTACGAAACTGGCCAGCTCCACAGCAAGGTTACTGCATTGTTGTAAATCTATATCACCATAGTCAAAACACCAGCCCTTATAAAATGGCATAATCAAAATCCATTTAACTGTGTATTAACCTAACCTTGGGGTTGGAAAATATGAAAATGAAAGTCAACCAGAATGAAAGAAGTCGTAAATAATTGTGGCTACTCGGGCTAGTGACCCGAGTGATATACAGGCATACTGTATAAACCCCAGCTGAGGTTTGGAAGAAAACAATTTACTCTCCACGGACTCCAGTATGAATCATCCATCCCCCCATTATGGAGGGAAATGATGGGAGGTCAACTGGGAGGGACTGCATCACTGGAAGATGAGGAGAAGGATGAGACGATGAAGCAACATTGATATGTGAATGTCATCTTTTCTTGATTACCCTGCCCTAGGCCTAGCATGAGATTTAACGCAGCTTCAAAGGAACACTGTGAGCAAGGATGGACTCAGGAGGAGAAAGAGGCATATGGGTGGGGTGCATGAAGCCTCCATGACCCTAAATCCATAATGTAAATGCTGGAAAAAACCACAAGACATGTCTGCACCAAAGCTGTGGAATGCTGCTTGCCTTCTGAGGTCATTTTATGGTTTCTTCAGAGGTCAAACCAAAGTCAATTTCAAAATTCTGGTAGATTTCGACATAGTACACTGCACCTTGTCTACTGTTTTCTCAAATAATTCCCAGATTTCAATTCTTTCTTTCTTGATAGCACCTGACACTGTCACCAAGAAGATGTATGAGGATGTTGTATCATGAAGGCAGGGGGAGGGTAATGACTAACGAGTGATATTTGGTGGGAAAGCCCACGGCAAGTTGAAGTTATTTCTGAGGAATTATCTCATTTTGTTTGTTTGGTGTTGAAGGTTGTGGTAGCCATATCCCAGCATGGGTTCTGACGAGCGGACGGTGTAGTATCAAGTGTTATGTGCCATGACTCATTATTGCATATAGAAATGGGCGAGGAACAGAGGTGGAGAAAGTGTTAGGTTTCTCTTTAGTCATTGAATTTTTATACTGTTGGGATGAGAATGCAGATGAATAACGATGATTGGTGATTGAAACGGGACAATGGTAGCTTGACAGTCTAATGCAGAGGAAACAAAGCCAAAATGAAATCACAATGTTGAATTTTAACAAGAATCCAAAGTGGGTGAAAGAAATCGGGTAACCAAAATTAATAATGAAATCAATGCCAGATTCAATCTGATTGGGATGCATGAAGGCCTACAGAAAATGCCCACAAGAGCATGGAGCTTTACTTTAGTCTTCACCGTACTAATGGCCATTTATATCACAAAAAACGAGAGTAAAAATATTCCATGAAAAAAAGTGAACTGAAATAATTTTGGCTTGAATTGATTATTCAATAATGTAGAACACTGACTGTACTTGAACTGGGTTACTTATAATCAGAAAAGCTTTAATAATCCAATTAATTCTGATAAAATAAACAAATTTATCTGAACAGTTAAGATCCTCATCTGTGTCATATTAAGCTCTTTTCTTCTTTTGCTACAGGCCTCCTATCTGTAATCCTTAGATTGCTAGAACACAAGGAACTTAAAATGCCATTAATTACCCATCAGCCTCTTTAATAACATGACGCAAAAAAGTAGGTCTGTTATCAAAATGAATTCTTTTGTTCAAAGTCATTATCATGCATTAGTTTCACAGCTTGGAATTAATTGGTCAAGATGCTGCCCCAGGACTTGGTGAGAAAACCCAGCTGTACTAACCTCTTCCACATCACAACGTGTCGGCTCCCAAGCCAAGGAAGGATCATTGAATTAAAAAAAAGACTGTCTAACCATGTACGTCCATGGCAGGGGCGGATCCAGCTTTTTATAAAGGGGGGGGTTGGGGTGGTATGCGAGGGAGCGTAGCGACCGAGTCCAAGCGAGCGGAGCGAGCGAGGGGGGAGGGTGTGGGAGGGGGGTGTCCCCCCTCCCACAGTAGGGAAAATTTTTGAAAATCTGTGTGTGAAAATGGCGTTTTCTTGCGATAAGATTTAAAAAAATGGTCCCCGGATTTTTTTTTTGGGGGGGGGTTGCAACCCCCCCAACCCCCCCCCCCTAGATCCGCCACTGCATGGTCTAACAATCACAGCCCCTTCCCCTTTTTTTTATATATTGTTCTGATTGTATGCTTGACTAAGCATGATTAAATGGGACTAAGTTTATTGTCATCCTAATCCACATTGACTACTGGCAATCTTTAGTAACCCACACAACCATGGTAGAACTAGAAGGCAAGCAGAAGCTTCCCATTTTTAGAGTATTCTCTTAACAATGATATTAGATTTAAGGGTTGCCTTGGATGAAGTTAACAAGAACATGACAATCATTTAAGAGATTAAGGTTTGAAAAAAGTAATTATACTACTACCTGCAGTCCAGACAGGAAGGAGCAGTATTGATTTGTCCAGGATTTACATCTCTTTACTCTTTACTCCCCGATCAAACAGAAGTTTGATGATTTGAACATTATGAAATTCTAATTCATGTTCAAAAGCTAATATGTAAAAGCAATTTTCAGTATCCATTAATTTTTCTACAGATTTTCATGCCTATAGATTAGATCCTGCTTCTTTAAAAAAATGAACACATCAGTGACACATCCTATAGTTTCAGGTGCATGCAATGATCAAACATTTGAAATATTCCTTCATGTAAAGCCAACTTCAAGGAACAACACACCACTCTCTGATTGATCTTCTCTCTTCTGTTCTACTTCTAACCAAACTCCTCGGGCAATTCATATTCATATTCTACACACTTGATATGCTGAAATGGACACTGAGAAAGCAATACGGTACCTTTCTTTTGCCAACCCATCCAACCCAGGCTATTTATCTTTCTGCCCTTCCACATTGACTAGCATTTGTGGCTGTGTATACCCGCATTAGAATAAAAACACATCTACCAGCTTTCTATATAAAAACCACTGAACTCTGAAGGACCGTGTTAACTCATGTAATACCAGATGGCCACACAAAATAGACACACATCAATCATAACTTATCATCTGCTGGGACAGTGAGGGCCAGAAGGACATTAACTCATATCATCTAATACATACAGTTAAAGCCCTTCTGACTCTCAATAGATCAGATGATATCAGTGGCTTCCATTCATAAATTATGAATACCGGTACCATGTTGGGAATGAGGGTTGAAAAGAGGAAACGAAAGCCAGGATTCAAGTTACAGTACCGGGCTGCAAGATCGACCTCCAGGAAGAGCATGAATAATGGAAGGTATCAGAGATGACGGTACATGCCATGCTTCCATGGCAATGGCAGATTCCACTGATTAATTGATCCATAATTCATAATGATTGATAACATTCGCCATCTGAAACTGAGGAATACCAGCAATACTCACGTTGAACTCTGCTTCAGCAACCAACCTGAAATCAGGTATAATGTAATCCACATGTAACTATCCTTTGATTGCAAGTTAGCCTCCACTCAGGAATCAGTCTCTGCTTGTTGCTGTCACATCAGATGCTGCTGTAAGAACAGTGATAATGCTATTCTCATTTTCTAGATGGATGAACCTCCCCTCGACCAAATCTGCCACTGCAGAGATAGCCTCGGACAACCTTCAGGTTCTCGATGATATTCCTCAGATACAAGTCCCCTCCGAAAATCAGCATCAATGGGACTTTACAATTGCAAATCCCGCAAATAACAAGCGCAAATCAACTCGACTCCACTCCGAATGAGACTGAGTGAGGAGAAAGATGTGGGTTTACATTGGGTTATGAGAGAGAGAGAGCCTAGCTTGGTACCTACACACTCGTCCCTGTCTCTAAACCACAAATGAATGGGAATGCATGCACACGGCTGGCTTGATCGACTCGACACACACAAACCCCTCTATGCTTTACTGCATGGCAGGTATGTGTGACCCTGCTCTCTTGCTCGCTCTCTCTCTCTCTCTCTCTCTTATCTTGAGGGGTATTGGCTGATGGATTGCATGAGTGGTATTATGGGGGCAGGGGAGAGTAGGTGGGGTGGGGCTTGGTATATCTATGGGATAAAAGCACCTGTATGGCAGAAGTAAAGCAGTAGTAAACTATAAAGAAAATAGAAATCAATGAACTAATAGGTCTAGATCGTTTTATCTTAACTCTTTTCTTTTTTAGACTACCCGCATTTACATTTAGGGCAAATGTCCTTGATTTTAGTGGCATACAAGTGAAGTGTTTACAACATTAGCTCTTCAAGTTGTAAAATGATCAAGTGTAACATGGATGAGTAAATATAAGTTTTCACAAGCAAGTGCAACAAGAGCTTGTAGCGAACATATCCTGGTATATATCAAGGAGTTACCAGGGTTTATAAAACATCTTCTGAAGGCTAAATTTAAACCTTTTTGTCATCAAAACCAACAGATACCCAAATAGTCAAGCCATGAATATTCAACTTCCCCACACTATAGGCCTACATGTTGTTAAATTGATTTCATGTAAAAGTTTCATAGAGGGTGGCATTTAGACAGAGAACATTCTATGAAAAACATTACCAGTTAATCAATATCCACTTTAAATCAAGCTGAAATGTTAATGGAAAGTGCCTCCTTCCGCACTTCCAATGCATGCTGGTTAGAAAGGTTAGGTTGGTAATCATGTGAATCTGGATGCATGTGTGGTCTAAAGTAAGGACGTGGGATACATGGTGTGGGACTACACAAAAGGTTATTGTAAAGTCATCTGCTTTGAACAGGATGCAGCGTTGTCTCAAGATCTCACTTAAACCTTGCTCCTCATCAAGAAAGGAACAGGATCTATTCCACTCAAGACCAAAAGACCAGTCCAAACAGATTATAGACCATCTCAAACAAAAGACAGGATAGACAGGAAATACATTCTCCATATGAGCAACTCAATATAAGGGGATTAATAAGGGACAGATTAGTCAATACCCTATTTAAGCTCTTTCAAAGTACAACCTTCCCCTCTAAAATACCTTACTATTTTTGGAAAAATCTAGAAGAAACAGGACTTTGGGTACATCAGATGAAGTTAAAATCCTGTACAATGTAATGCAAAATTAAATTCAGACTGTTTTGCATATGTTGCGATTTATACTGAGTTTCTTCCCTAAAACATGCAACCATAACCATTGTGTAATTATTCTCATGTAACCAAGGCTTAACACATACCACAATGTGTACACAACCATAACATTCCTATAAAGCAGAATAGATATTCATATTTACATTCAGGAAGAACAATTTCGGTGCAATACTATTGTTATGTTTAAATTTCTCTCACCTCCTAGAAACCATATATTGCAAGTCGTATCAACAATTTTACTTCTAAAGAAAAGTAGGAAATAATTAACTATATTTCCCAGCATTATGATCATCACATATTTGCATGTCCATAATGCGGATAAATGACTCTAGTGTGATAAATCAGATCCATGTCACTTGCTATTTCGATTCATATTTGATCTCATGACATCCCACGTTGGAATGCTCTCGTGTGCACGCTCTGGATCAACGCTTCTCCGCGGCTTAATGAGAACAAACTTACAAGCCCACGTTTTAATAACCAACTATTCCAAGCTATTGATCATTATGTATTTAATCCTCAACGCACCTGTGAACAGGCGGGAGTTGGAACAATGGATAGCAAGATGATAAGGTATTTGATTGTAGCAACTTGAAAGAAGACAATAAAGTTTTGAACAGATAGGAATACAGGTTGACAGATTGGGTGGGAAAGTTGGTAAAAATCAATGCATTTATGGGGGCATAGACCTGTAACTGTATTTGGTTGGATAGTCATGTTTACACAGTCACAGAGGAGAGAAGAAAGATATATTTTAAATTCTTAAATGGAATGAAACACCCAAGACCCCCTAATAAGTATGCTCTGTATGTTATAAAGGGATCCATGCACCGGTTAGTATTATATCCTTCTGTTCATATTCCTTGACTTTGCCCAAAGAATGCAGGGTAAAATATCTTCCAAGTTGATCAAGATTTATACATATATTCCTTTTTCCATTCATTCATTAACTATAATTTTGGGTGACTTGTCCCCTTAAATTCTTCCTCTATTGACCATCTATGAATTTTAGTGAATCAAGTGGTGTTAGAAAGTAAACCACAAAGTTTTTACAACTTCTTTCTGTGTTCCATGACACTAGCAAACATGCAAATAGGTAAAGTCTCTTTTTTCTGGCCTTCTGTGGCTATTCTTTAGTACAAAATAGAACATTTTAAGTGCTGGTGATGGGAGCTCCATAGAGACTACATATAGCACAAATGACTTTCAGTTACAGAGAAAGAGAGAAGCACTTAAGATTTGACTTCTTGAATGCGCTGTCAAACCAAAGGGATACCTCTTTGGTCAAACATAAAAGGAATAAATTTGTCTACCCCAAAATAAACACAGTCTACACCATCAGCCTTATTATATCCAATCTACTTCATAATTTTCATTTCCCTTTTTTATAAAGATAGTGTGTGCTTGTCTTGGTTATCCTTTGGCAAGTTGCAACCATCATTAAACGACCAAATCTAATTGAAGGGATAACCCTATTTTCAAGTTCACCCAACTATGAAAGAAAAACTTGTTTTTTCTCAAGATACATAAATTGTTGCTGCTATCTTCTGGACATTTGGGACTGATTTAAGATGGACACCTATTTGTTGTTTGTGCCAAATGAATGAGATAATACTTTCATAATGAGGTTTGGCTTCCAAAGTAAATTGCTGTAGATTTAAAATGTTTTAGGATGTAGACTACTTGCAGGGGAACCAGGTTATTCATTCAATGCACAAGGAACCCAATTCAATATTGAAAGAGTCCATGATAACTCTTTATTATTCTACTCTCAATTTAGAAAGCTTCTTCCTATCAAAGCTCTCTTCTATTTAGAACTCCAACGGCCTAAATAAGGAAAGAAACTAGGGCTTCTTGAGTTTTTTCTGACTTCCATTCTGCAACTCTGTCATCATACCATGATGATACATGGTCTTACCATGTCTAGTTTCTGTTTGCATTGATTGCCAAGGTACAGAAGGAGATCGGTTGCCTCAAGTTATGTCACCTTTACGACCCCACAGATGTTGCCAACTGTCTATATCATTTATGACAGTGATTTACAAAAGTGTATTTATAATAACTCCATAAGGCATCCTAGAACAGATGTTTGGTATATTCTCTATTTCATCTTTCTACATAGATGTAAGCTACAAACAATCCCGCTCACATCAAATTCCACTCATGGCCATGGTATATTGATCTTGGTCATTTTATGTCTCCCTACTTGACCCTTTAGTGCCAACAGTATAAATTACTTATTCCAGTCACTCTTTACAATCGTTATATATATGCACTGGTCAAGGATGTTTCTTGTGATTATCTCATGCATTATACACACAAAGTCTCTCATGTATTGATGCAGATTCATTTGGTATCAGCTAATGGTAAGGTAAAATAGCCTGAAGGGTTTGAATATTCATGGATGAATTATTGACTTGTCTTTCATCGATTTATAATTCAAATTGCTATTTTCGCAATTTGGATTACTATAGAGGCCTCAAAAGCTGACAAATATCAGTAGACTTTGGATTGTGGTAAGTTTACCATTTGTTAGAAAATGTATACCCATTGATTCCCCCCCCCCCCCACCTCGAATATGGAAAATAATGTAATATTCCTTACCATAACTCCATAGCTATAAAAGTGACCTACATTTTATTGAGTGAAGTCGTTTAGGCTATAGCAGTATGCTGGATAAAAAGAGCATCGCAAATACAAACAGAGGTTTAAGCATCACTTTGCACAAGAACTTGATCAACATCGAGTTCAACCTGATTAGTTAAGAATGAAGATGGAACAGAATGATGCTATTCTTTCCTCAACGAGTTACTTTATATCATGTTTATTTATTCAAACTGCATTCAGTATGAGCACCCTTCTCGCTATACGCTCATCATATGTTTTTGTTAAAACATTTCTTCATATCAATTTTCTTCTTGCATGTAAAGTGTGATCACGAAGAGTATTTTATTTGAAAAACAACTTGAGGTCCTTGGAATGATCTCACCATTTTGTGCTCTCCTATCTTGCTATCATGGTAAGAAGACACTGCCTGTCTGTATTGGAGTAATCAGGGATAATAGCCTGCTGGGACTTGAGAAAATAACGAGCAGAAATCAAGAGTTAATGGCACTTATCCTAGATCCCCATCACATCACAACAATCTTCATACGCCACACCCCCCCCCCCTCCCTCTCCAACACCTAGCATCACACACACAAATAAAAACCTCTCCAAAAAGACTCAATGATATCATCCCAATCATAATGCAAACTTAAAGCAATGCTATCAGGAATAACAGACCGTTTCCTTACTTGGCAAAAGAACAAAGTAAAGACAAATTATACTCTTATCGAATTTCATACTCTTATAGAATTTCATACATTCACTTCCAAATCAAGATATGCGTGGGAACATAAGGAGGATATTCCCATTCATGGGAGTGTATCTCTCTGTCTTGGTATCATCTTGTTATTTCAGGATTGAGGGACACACAGCATGGAGTCTGTTTTCCGATTCATTCATATTTAAAGCTGTGCAATCAATGACTTCTAAGGCAAAAAAATAATGACCCACTATTCACCGCCAAATTATTCTACCTTCTAAAGCACCGTCAAAAGGCAGATCTCTTGAAATATAAAATTAATCTGTGTTTTGTCATGCTCAAGCTACCACAAGTTCATCTGGAGTTCTATAATATGTGGCTTACACGGATATTCAGCTTTTTTGCTCTGCCTCTTACCGACACGAGAAAAAACAGAGCTCAATCTTACCATGCTGGTAGAGAGCTCCACATCTGTAGATGTAGGTTGTGGTTATTAGACTTCTATTCATCGCAGTTTCCCCATTTTCTGCATGATGTACTGAACTACAATAGCCTTGAGTCTCAGTATACAACTAATTAGAAACAGCGATGACGAAGTCAGAATCCTATTGAAAATGTAGGATATATTATTCTATGCCGTTCCCAAATGAAGAGAGCGGGAAGTAGAGAGGAACATGTTTGTTCATTTAATTTGCTCTAAAATATCATAATTAAAATTTCACAATGCCTACTTTTGGTCTAAAATTGGTACAATTTATGTATCAATTTTTCAATTTAAAGAGTCTCATTGAGACTCCAGTTTAATTCAATGAGGATCATTTTGGAGGATTATTTACGAAGCACAGAGAGAGAGAGAGAGAGAGAGAGAGAGAGAGAGAGAGAGAGAGGGGGGGGGGGAGGGGATATAGGAAGAGGGAGAGAGAGCAAGGGAAGCATAGAAAGAGAAAATATTTGAAGGGAGACTGAAGCGAATGATAATATGAAGCTACGGTTTAAAAATAAAAGGAAGAAGGGAAGGTCAAGAAAGAATTATGTAAGCCTGCATTACTTCTCCATATCATAGGCACAGGTAAACTATGATCAATCATAATAATCATAACAATTAGCTAGCTTTTCATTACCATAACATTCCCCCATTTGGAATATCTTTCCCAATCCAGAATTAGGAAGAGGAATCTAGCAGAGTCAGGGATACGGTCTGAAGATAACATTTGGATAAGGATGAAAGGAGAATGAAGAACCAGATAAACTAGTCATGAAATGGGTTGCTGGGATATACGGCATCTATCCATCACCAATTGACTTTTGGGTATGCCAGATATTTCAGCCATGACTGACCCCATATTGAATAGCTCAAACCCAAGTTGCAATGGTATGGTACCCCTGGACCTAACATATCCACTGGCAAACACCCATGTATATTTTACAGGGACCTGCGTCACCTAAATCAACAGCACTGTTAATGGTTACGTTTTTCCTCCTTTCTCCCCCACTGCCACTGCCATGATGGCTAGCCAGATCCATTACTGGATCAGGGAGTAACTTGTCGGCTAGGGAGGAGATGGATTCAACTCGGGATGCAAAAACAGAGATGTCATCGCGATGCCATCATAGGTTATCAAAATGTTAATGTATCTAAATAGTCCTGGGTGCCCCTGCTAAATTGCCTCTTTTGTCATTAACTAATGACTGGAGGATAGATATGAACTCTATCTCTCCATATGATCAATGAGGACAGTCATGTTTATTTTATGTTAAACAGTATCATCCATAGGTCATAGGAATGCGGCTTATCTTGAGGCTGCCCATGTTGCTATCAAAATGTTACAATAAATGTAAACATGATCATTCAGTTTCTGTATTTCGTCCGTTGAGAGCCAGAAGGGTGTTAAATCGGAGTAAAAGTATATGAGTTAACGCCTTTCTGGCTCACATACAGCATATGATTGAATATATTGAAGGGCGTCCTATGACGCATGCTCCAGCGACAATAGCTATGCAATTAATTTCTGACACTAACCATGTCTCTCTAATACTAAAACAAACAGTATACCTAACCCTAAACTAAAATTTAAATTTTAGCCAAACCCTGACCCTATATCCTTTTTGACAAAATGAAGCGCAGAAGAAAAGTTGAACCATTACTGCATGACTGTAGGGCCTCTTTCTTTGGACATACACCTAATGCTGTTAAAAGTATTATAACGATTTAAACTCTTCTTTCATATGCAGGCTTTCGTTATACATGAACAGAAAGAAAAATCTGGTACAAATCAGAAACAGAAGCATAAAATACTATTATATGTTACTTTGGGCGCGTTCATGCTTGATTTTGAAGGTAGAATGAGCGATCTGAAACGCTCATCGTAAACGCTCATCGTGATCGCAGTTCCACGGTGTAGCTGTTCATGCTTACTTCTCTGGCTCATCCAGGCAATTCTCCTTGTGTGGCATTGTGTGACCTTCACTGTGCATGCTACGTAGACCCACTAGAGGAAAGTGCGTTGACCCCATTTAAACGCGTTTACAATTGTAAACGCATCTTTTTGTGAGTTTACGATCGGCGTTCGTGATCGCCGTTTTTCGGTGATTCTACAAAAGTGAGCATGAACGCAAGCGTGTTTTAAACTAAACACGTAACAGATGCCTGATTCTGGCCGTCAAAATCAAGCATGAACGCGGCCTTTGTCAAATTGGGTTTTTACAGATGTGTATCAATCAGATATATTAACATCTTTATCTGGAATTGAATAGTGAAGAGACTAATGACCTGTTCAAAATGTGAACAAGGTTACTCTCAGTCCTTCACTTTTCTGCAGGATGATGATCTTCTGTAAAAGAAGTAATTTCAGTCTTTCTCCTTGAAGTATATATAAGGAACCATTTAACACATAGAGCTTATACTACGATGTAGCTAGCAATGACAACAATCATCACAAGACCAATCCAACTTCAAGAGACATCACAATGAAAAGTATACACTGTATAAGCTCTTCATCAAAACAGAAAATGTTTTTATACATGTAGACTTATTGATTGGGAATACGATGGAACTGAAAGAAGAAAACAGATGAATATAAATGATAACATGAGAAAAAGAGCAAGGGAAGGTAAGGGCCAAATAGTTGCAACTACCAGCCTAAATGCTGAATTCTATGATAACAAATGTAGCTATTCATTAAGTCCTACTCTTCACCTCCATATTTTAAGAATCTTTAATTGCTATGCCTAAGGGAAAGTATCGTTCTAGTTCATAAAAACATACCTTTTGCTGAAAACACACTACTGGTAAGATGGAGGGGCCCTTACTATAGTATTTACAACAAATGTATTCCTGGACTATAGGTTGCTTCTCACTTTCAAGATAGAAGCCTACATGTTACAGGCAGCCAGTATGGCTTCTAAGCAAGACAGAACAATAATATATCCTTAGTTTTGCAAGACTCTGAACTTGAATCTTTAGACATGGAGAAACGTAAAGGAGCACAAACCCACCCAATCCCGTAAGTAACCTCCTCCATTCCTCCCCTAATCGCTACCTACCACACACCCTCACAACCATACTGGAACTTGAAAGCTCAGATCAGTTTTGAACTGTACTTAACTCCTAGAGCTCTCCCCTTTCTCTTCTTACTCCTACACTTTCCACTCCACTAACTCCTGGAAAATCCTCAAGATCCTAAAAAAAAACGGAGGTCACTACTCCTCTTGATATCCACCATACTTTATATTTTTAGAGAAGCATTTTGAATAAGGTTGCATTAAACCAAAGGGCTGTTAGTATCCAAAGTTTCTATTGCACTTTGCAGGAACTTTGGAAGCACATATCTTTGACTTCATCATGCAGGTGAGTAATTTGACAAAAAAATAAATGAAACAATGAAAACAGAATAAAGCAGTGTTAAAAACATCTTGCAATGGAATATTATTTTTAACACAATCTTGCAGCTATGTTTTATTGTATGCAGGTCACTAAAGTCAGCCTCAGAGACAAATTCTCAACTCCTCATAACCTCAAACTACATATTACTTGAAGGAAAACTATTAAACTATTAAAAAGGTGTAGGCAGAAAAGAAATCACTTTAACTTCATGTCAAATATGTTTATTGTGTGGTATTTTACAACCTATTATTTATCCATGAAGAACCACATAGGGGGAAACAACGTACAATAAACCAAACAAGAGAAAAAGAGGGCAGACAGGAGAGATAAGACCAAGAGACTCTTTTAAAATAAAATTGAGAAAGAGCAAAGATGGAGACTAGCTGAAATATGACCCAGGGAACAATATCTGGCCATTCATTACGAAATGCCACAACACACATCAAATTATGATCTTCCCAGAGAGGAAAACATCTTCCATTCAACGTATCATATCTGTGTGTGTTCTTCTTCCATGCTAGCTTTACATACCAAGCAATATGACTCACGCTAAATATGAGCTGCCCCAATCCAAGACCCTATACAAGTTCTGAGTGGAACAAAGGAACAACTGTTCTCTTCTTGCCATCACATGTCTGTATTGCTACCAATTTATGCCCATTACGGCTTGTTGTCATTTTGCCCTGAGCTCTGGGGTGTGAGTGCAAGAAGGACTAAACTGCTCTTTGAAAAAAAGATACAACACAATGAAATTCCATCACATTTAAACATTCCAAGGACCAAGCACTCAAGATACCTTCTTTGCAGTTTGCCAATAGTACAACATCCTTAGAAATGTGCTCAGATTACAGGAAAACAAAAATTGAGCTATTTGTATCTATTTTCTCTCAGGATTTCCTACCTTTGTCCTAAAACTCATCAAATTGATTTCTACAAAATGCTTCCCTTTTCCACATCACTCACAAATACAATGCTCTCAAAGGTTGTGAATAGCTTTACAAAAAACAATTCATGATTGAATTCAACACTTTCAATACACATTTATTTTACACCATTAAATGTTGTAATGATTCCCCCCCCCCAAAAAAAAAAGATGTTTTCGGAGTAGAAAATAAGTTTCTTTCATTTTTAAACAACTATCACAATCCACTCTGTGAATAAAGTACACCAAGTTTCTCTTATGAGAAGAGAACTTATGACCTTTTGAATGTCACTTAGATGGGGTCCGCAGCAATGTAGATGATTTGATGGCATGTCTCAATATTACAGCATCTATCTATTCTTACTTCCTGACATGAGTCCACACACATGTGCGGCTGACTACATAGGCCAACAGAAGATGACTGATCACAAATGGTTTTTTGCTTTATGTCTTTTACCAGACTGGAAGAGAGAGAGAGAGGGTGGGGGAGAAAGGGAGAGAGGGTAACAGAGAGGAAGAGAGCAAATAAGAAAGAGGGGAGGGGAGGTAGGGAAAAAGATATGGAGAAGAAAAAGGGAGGGAGGAGAGATGGACGGAGAGGAAGAGAAAGGGAGGAGAGATGGATGGAGAGGAAGAGAAAGGGATGGAGGGAGAGAGAGAGGGGGGGGGGGACAGACAAACAGAGCAAGAGTAAGAAGCGAAAGAGATGTAGGTAGAGAGAGGGGGACGTGATAGGGACAGAACGCGTTGAGGAATTCAACTCCCAATACATGGTAGACTCGTTAGTAACACAACATAATTGGCTGTCAAAACATGCACTTTACCTTTAACAGTAAACATGAGATGTAGAAAGAGTCGAACAATAATTCCATCTAAATAAATGACTCAAGATAACACTTAAAACTACAAGCATCTACCATGCTTGAGAATCCTGGCACCTGGCTCAAGTTTCAACTGCAAATGTTTCCTTTTGTAGGTAATGACATGACCAAAACAGCTAGACAAAACATCCAGCTACTTCAAAAATAAAACAAGCCTGTTCTATATAGCTAGAATCATGTTCATGTTTTTAATCTCTAGAAATGAGGTTGATTCTCTCTGATTACATCCATAATCATAGATTAATCCATGAAAGTGACATTGAAATTCAGTGACTACAATTTCAAATTTTGATGAATTCTCTCCATTTTGTTTAATTATCACTGTGTCTGGAATAGGCACAGAGGAGAAAAGACCTCTTGTTACTTTGTAGCACATTCACACGCACACACTTCTAAAATGGCACATCTTTTTCACAAAATCTTGTTACACCTTGCCACAAAGGTTGACTGTTTCTGGTCCACAGGACTATCAGGCGCCGTTTGTAAACTTATTATTTAGACAAATTATATGTTATATAATCATTATTTAACAAATAATAACCATTATTTACATATAATGCAAGAAAATGTACATTTTTATTTGTATATAATTCTTAACATATTTTTATTATTTATAAATAATTACAATTCATACTTCATTATTTATAAATAATTACAATTCACACTTTCATTATTTATATATAATGAAAAGCGTATTTCCATTATATATATATAATTGCCATTATTTATAAATAATTACAATTCACACTTTCATTATTTATATATAATGAAAAGCGTATTTCCATTATATAATATATAATGAAAAGCACATTTCCATTATATAATATATAATGAAAAGCCATTTCCATTATATAATATATAATGAAAAGCGTATTTCCATTATATAATATATAATGAAAATCACATTTCCATTATATAATATATAATGAAAAGCGTATTTCCATTATATAATATATAATGAAAAGTACATTCCATTATATAATATATAATGAAAAGCACATTTCCATTATATAATATATAATGAAAGGCGTATTTCCATTATATAATATATAATGAAAAGCACGTTTCCATTATATAATATATAATGAACAGCGCATTTCCATTATATAATATATAATGAAAAGCACGTTTCCATTATATAATATATAATGAACAGCGCATTTCCATTATATAATATATAATGAAAAGCGCATTTCCATTATATATTAAATAATGATTGTGTATGCAAATTTAAATGGTTGGTAACGCCCATAATATGAATATTCATGAGCTTGACTGCTATTATTTACCTCTATTCCAGGCACCTCCATTTTGTGTTCTTTGTGCATTCTTATCAGAAATCCTACGTGCGGTAAATAAGTCTCTGTATCACTATTCTCCTTCTTATTTGTATGCAGATTTGGGTATAATGATTGATAACTGTAATCATCCTCATTATTTTAATAAGAAATTTTTCTATCTGTGATGGAAGTTATTATGTACGATTGCCTGATCTGAAGACAAGACTTTCGCTGCATGCATTTAATGTATGACGTCACCCACACAGAGTGAGGGCTCGAGGTTTTCTTTAAAAGTTTGATGGTGAGTACAGCTGTAATTACGTTCAAATCTCGTAAATTGAATCATATTTATAAGCATATCTGCTGTAGGTATGAATCTGCTGATTTGTCTGTACATTATGAAGTGGTTTAAAATGGTTATATCTGATGAATTTAGGAGTAATGTACACTCGTACTTTTGATTCTTTATTTATCGTCGTGAGAAATATTTCAGCTCGACTGCCATCGTCACTCCTTGATCCTTGGCCCAAACTTTCGGGCGAGACCCTCTCTGAAAATTAGATACGAGTATAGGGTCTATAGGCAGATCACTTCACTAGCGGTAGCTGCATCGATGATCCAAGCTTTTTGTTACTTTTAGGTCCAACTGTTGAATAAATACTTTCATAGTTGGGTCAGAAGAAAGTTAATAGCTAACACTAAAAAGCATGGTCACAGTTGACATGAGTTGTGAACAAGCGCCAAAATTTGGACCAGATACCGAGATAGTTAGACGAGTACGAGAGTAGAAAATTTGAGGCCTTGGCCTACAGACCAGTAAATAATTGGACTACATGCATGTGAACAGGCGCGGATCCAGGATTTCTTAGGGGGGGGGGCCCAAATTTGAAATTATGCAAGCCAAATATTTGTACGTAATAGTGACACCGGTGCGCAGTGGCGAAATGAGCAAAAACGGGGGGGGGGGGGGGGGGGGGGAGACAAAAAAATCTGCACCACCCCACTCTTACATGCAGGCCCGGCTAAACGTTTCTCTAAGTAGGTGGGGGGGGGGGGGGGGGGGGAGGTATTTACGATCAGGTAGAGCGTTGTGAAATTGGCGTGGTGTCTAAGGGCGAAGAAAGAACCTGCTGGGGTCAAGGG